>VANL01001170.1:0-16618 GCA_006352455.1 Brachionus sp. 'Tiscar' | reverse complement strand
TCTTCTTATTTATAATAATCTGGATGTAGTTTGCGATAGTTTAAATAACAGACAATAGAGTATGTTACAATTAAATTTAGCTTTTATTCTACCGATCTGCATGGCCGATCAAATTAAATTAATACACTAAACAACTATCTTCTTTTTTTCTTTAATTTAACATTCACAGTCTTGAACAATTTTCCATTTATTCACTAAGCACAGATACTTTTTTTTTAATTGCTTAATACTATCACTAAACACCTTCAAGATTGATATTTTCCGAAATATTCTACATGTTTCTTTTATTTTTTAAATAACACTTTGCTATTTTACCTTAAAGATAATTTTTCTAATTGTTTAATATTTAAGTTTAATTCATCAGTACAGAGAAATCAAAATCATACCTATAAAATCATTAAATGAGATAATAGATCTTTTCAACCTTAGTCTCAAAAAAGGTACAGTTCCTAAAGCTTGGAAAAGTGCCAATATCACAATGATACCTAAGAAATCTTCTCCTACACAAGACCCTTCTAATTATCGACCAATTAGTATCACTAGCTGTCTGGATAAACTGCTTGAACGTATTATTTTCTCAAGATTATATGATTTCTTGGAGAAAAATTCGTTGCTAATCCAAGAACAATCTGGTTTTAGAAAATATCGAAGAACAGCAGATAATTTAGTTTTCCTTATCCAAAAAGTTGTCGAATGTTGCTTATTTTTTGACATTTCCAAAGCTTTCGGCTTTTGGCATGAAGGTATAATTTATAAGCTTATAAAGATAAATATACCTGCCTATTTAATTTATTTGTTTAAATCATTTCTTAGTTGCAGAACATTTAAGGTAAATATAAATGATCACAATAGTGATGAATTCAAAATATCTGCTGGCGTTCCTCAAGAATCAGTTATTAGCCCTATATTATTTAGTATATTTATTAATGATATTCCTAAAAGAAATAAATGTAATAATGAATATTCACTTCTCTTTGCAGACGATCTTGTCACTTTTTTTATGATGAAAAAAATGGAAATCTAGAAAGTAAAATGAATAAGTACTTAGTTGAATTAGAAAAGTGGCTTTTCAAGTGGAAAATGAAGATTTCGGTAGAAAAATCTTGCTCAATGATTTTTAGTAAAAACAATAAAGAAAATTCTGAGTTTGATTTAAGGATTTATGGGAATAGAATCGTAAGCTTAAAAGAAATTAAGTTCTTAGGAATTAAATTCGATTCTAAATTAACCTTTTCGTCAATGATAGAAGAAATTAAAGAACGTTGCAATTCAAGGCTAAATTTAATCAAAATCTTGTCAAATAAAAAATGGGGCCTTGACTTTAAAACTTTAGGAAATCTTTATAAGTCTTTGATAGGATATATTCTAGATTATTCTTTTTCTTGTCTTAACTCTCTTTCAGAAACTAATATCAAAAGGCTAGAAGTAATACAAAATTCAGCAGTTCTTTCTATACTAAAATTAAGATATGATACTCCTTCCAACATATTACATCATGAGGTATAAAATAAACGTAAACTACTAACAGTCTCAAATCGAATTTTTGAGTTAAGTGAGAGATATGTTAGGGCAGGGCTGAGCCACTCTGTTCCACTGGTTGTCAGACTGGTGGAAGAATATAACAAAGGTTTCGAATCAAGAAATATCGAGTACCCAACTCCATTGTGTAATTGCTACCTTACTATTTCTTCTTTTTTTCCTGAACCATCAAATGTTTAAAAAATGTATTCTATAACTCTCTATCTTTATCATTTCTTAATATTTCTTTATTTATTTTTAATTTTAATATTCTCCTATTTTTTAACATATATAATATATTTTACTTTTATTTTATTCTATTTAACTTTATTTAGATTTTTTATTTTATTTTTTAAAATCTGAAGGAGCCTAAGCTCGATACAGAAATACAAATAAATAAATATATTTAAATTGAGCTTTTAAATAATTTGATTGATCAATAATTAATTTTACAATGTTATCTGTTGTCTGATCGAGTTTCATTATTTAAAGTATGCATCTATATTTTTTGTTATACAAGTTAATAAAAATACTGACGGTTTAATATTGCCTGTTAATAAAATATTATAAGTCTTTAAAAAAAAAAGAATTATCTATGATTATTTCTACATTTAGAATCAATTAATAAATTTATTTAAAATTAGACTTTTAATTAAAACAAAAATCCATTTTAAAGCGTTCAAAAATACAGACAATTTACAAATAAAACTAAAAAATAAAATAAAATTTTTTTTTCAAGTTAAAATTCCAGACTTTAATCATCTTTGTCGCTGACTGAGATTTCATTAAAATCTTCTGAATCAGAGTCCTGGTAGTCACTTTCGTTTTCCACATTTTTGTCTATTTCATTTTCAACATTTGACGAAGAAAACGACGACGATCTGGACACAAAGTTTTGGTTTTGTTTGCGGCTTCTTTTCCATTTCATTCGCCTGTTTTGAAACCAAATTTTAACTTGAGTTTCACTCAAATTTAGCGCAGTCGCAACTTCAAATCGCTTAGGTCTGGACAAATATTTGTTATCTTTGAATTGTTTTTCTAGCTCAAGTAACTGTTGCGATGTAAAAGCGGTCCTTGGCCGTCTTGACTTTGTCAAATGAATATTTGCGTGACAATCTAAAATAGATCACATATCAATGAGTTTTGTTGTTTGAATGTTTGGCTTAGATCAAAAGAATGCTAGTTGGCGTACAAGTAATAAAAATTCCAAAATTGACAAATACAAAACAATAGAAACTCTAGCAGAAGTTTGATGATTTAGAGAGAAAAAACAAGAATTCGACAAATATTTAATTTAAAAATTAACTTAGAACAACACAAAGATAAAATAAAAATCAATTGAGCAAATTAATATTGTTTTGAGATATTTACTTAAAATAGAAAAAAAAAAAAACAGTTTGCTTAATCAAAAATTTTATTAATTAAATCAAGCGATTCTCATCCAAATATAATAAGCCTAATAGCTATTTTTTATTTAAGTATGCTAAAATAAATAAGTTGAATATTTCCTATCTTTTAAACAGTCAATCACATAAAATAAATGCATTAGCGAACTCTCTTCCTGCTTAAAAAACACAAATTGCTTTTATCTTTTTTTTGTTTAATTTTAATTAAAGTTTTTAAAATTGGCTCATTGAATTTAATGATTTTTTTGAGAAATTTTTAACTTAAAATTTTCACACATAACATGCCAAACTATTTAAAATATTTTTTAACACTCAAAACCCGGAGGGGTTTTTTGGACCCCTTGAGTTACTTTTTATTTTTTTCCATGAAAATAAGCATATTTTGCAAAAATATAAATTAACTTAAATATTTTTTGATTTTAAATATCTGATTTGAAATAAAATTTTAAAAAATGGGTAACATTTATTTAAGCAAATACAAATTAAAGATAAAGTAAAAAGCTCCAAAAAAACTACTCCGGTGTTTGAGTGTTAAAGTAAGTTAAATTTTTGATCAACTTTCAATTTGCTCTTTTTGCCTAAAAATTTCAAAAAGTCATCTTAGTTGCGTTGAAGTCTTTAAACTTTTGAAATTTTCAAATTTCAATTAAAAAAAAAGTATTGCGCGTTTAAATTTTTTGAGCAAAAATAACAAATTAAAAAATTGATCAAAAATTTAACTTTGCCTTTTTAATAATAATTTTCAATTTGGCTTGATTGTAAAATATTTTTAATCCCCCCCCCCTCCTTTTTTTTTAAGACTAAGGGGGAAAATTATGTTAACAAAAGAATAAATAATTTAAAATTGATGAAAAAGAATAAATTTTTTTATCTTATGATGCAAGCTGAAAAGAAATTAAAATCAACATTTCTGTGCTGTCTAAATGATTGCTTAAAAAATAAAATAGTCTATTAACAATCAAAAACCGGCTGGGTTTTTTCTCTGTTTTTAGTTAAATAAATTTTAATTATTATTGAAAAATTTTTTTCATTCAAAAATTTAAAATAAAAAAAAAATTAAAATGAACTAATATTTGGTGCTAAAAATCTTTATTTTCATGGAATTAAAAGTAAAAAGAAAAGCCAACAAAAGGGTCGAAAACAACCCCCTGGTTATTGAGTGTTAATAAAGTAAAAACTTGAAATTTTTTTTAAATATATTTTTGTAAATTTGACAAAAACAAAACTCAATTTACTGAACACTTAAAAATGAAATGAATTTTTAATTTTTAATGACTTGTACACAAAATGTGATTTTAGTTGAATAAAAAGAAAAGAGCGAAAAATAAATACCTTGTGTGGAAGAACCAGTGGGTGATAGATCATTAGTAAACAATTTTTGACTATTCATGCTCATGATTGAGTAGAAATCGATCAATTTTTTCGAGATGTCGTTTTGTTCAATGTCCGACTTGGCAAAAGCAGAGGCTAGCAATGACTTGTTGTGAATGGTTGACTTGTACAGTGAGGTAATCAAGTCCACAGTCAAGCTGGTATTAGAGGTCTCTTGGCCAGGCGAGCTTGACAATATTGAATCAATTGAGAATGATGACTTTTTTGCATAAGCGGTTGAGTTTGATGGCGAAAGAGACATGTTTTTTTCTATCTTTTTTACTTAGCGATAAACTGATTTTTGTTAATTTATTTTGATAGAAAGACACTTAAAATGAATTAAATTAGATTTAAAAAAAAATTAGGGACGAATTTTTTAATTGGTTGAAATAACGAATTAGAGTAAAGTAAACTTGATTGATTGTAAATTAATGGATTGAAAATAAGCAACTAATGAATTGTAATTTGTTTTATCCAGGCCAATAGAAAATTTTAAAGATAGCGAAATTATTTAGTTGGATAAAATATATCATGTTCAAATATATGAGAAGCATTTCAAGTCGTCGCTTTATTAAATTAGATTTAATTAAATCGACTTTTATTTAATCACGATTTGTAAATAAATACATTGAGAAAGCTTGTTAAAATAACTGAATTAAGTGTCATTTAAGTTGATTATTAGAATACAAAATATGCAAATTATCACGATCTCTTAATTTTATAAGATATATTTTTTCAAATGATTAAAATTATCAAATCCTCCAGCCTCCAAACAATCTTTATCTAGACTTTATATCATTTGTTTGCAATAATTTTAAGCCAAATAAACAAAATTAATTTAACAGCTCTTTCTCTTTTTTATTTTTCGACAAGCATTTATGATGCTATATAAATTTTTGGTCAATGGTTGCTGTTGACCATCTTTGATGATAGTCGTATCTAAAAAATTTTAAAAAAAATTTCAAAATTGAAAATGTGAAAAATGTTTACTGATTTTGATTTATTTTTTATTTTAAAAAAAAAATCATTTTAACTCAACATTAAATTTTACACTTTTTTGAGAACTGGTTAAAAGGTAAAACAAAAAATCTCTCTTGTTGATGGACAATTCTTGCAAATATTGAAATCGGTTTACATTTAAGATTGTGCGTATCTACGAATAGTTGAATGTGAGTTTTTTTACAACTGTCAAAAAATGTAATAAATGTAAAATCAAAAAAGAAATTCGTTCGATAAAATGTAAAAAGTAAAATGTAAGATAAAAATTGTGATACAAATTTGAAATAAGTTTCCTGATAAATCATTTTTTTTTAATTTAGTTTCAATTAAAATAAATATTTAGAATTTTTGCATTAAAGAGATTGAATTTTTGCAAAATAAAAAGAATTATTCAATTAAACTTACAAAAAAAAAATTTTAACTGTTTTTTTTTTTTTTATTTAATTTCTTTCTAAGATTTTTAGAATGCCTTTTTTAAAGAGGTTCAGAAGTGTTTTTCCATGTTGATTATTGTTATTCATCATTGCAAAGCATGTTTTAATTGACTCACTTATGCCATTCTTTGTAATTATTTTTGTTCACCATCTATTTCTTTAATTTTTTTAACTTATTTTCCCAATTTATAATTTATCGTGAGTTTTTAAGATTTCTTTTATTTCGTTTAGAAATTTATTTTTGAATTTTTGTTCTCGAATTCTTTTTTTTCAATCGAATGCATGAGTCCAAGCGTATAGTCATTCTGCAATGATCGTTTTACAGATGAAGACTTGATTTTTTTATTTTCAATTCAAACGGTTCAATGTCCAATGCATAAAGTACTCCAATAATTCTTTTAATAATTTTGCCTTCCGAAGTTCGAAATTTTAGTTTCAGTTGTGTTTATACAACAATTTCTAGGCCATAGTACATAATTTCTCTAATAAAGATTCTAAATAATTGACTTTTTATTTTTCGGTCTAGCTCTTCACCTTCAATATAAATTTGGGACCTCAGAGCGTGATATGATCTATAAACAACTGATTGGATCTGTGAGTGTTAAATTCTACTTAAGAAAATGAAAAATTTAGATCACAAACTGAACTTTTAATATTGATAGAAACATGGTCTTATTTAAAAAGTTTAAATGAATATTTTGATTGAGATCATTAGGTAAAGCATTATTTTTAATCTTAAACTTTTTCAAAAGCATCGATACTCTTAGTAATTTTGTCATATAGACATGATTTGATGGAAATTTATTTTCCCAATAAAAAAATTGTTTCCAAAAGAAGAATTTTGTTGATTTTTTTTATTTTTAGATTTTATGACTGTGTTGCACCCAAAATTGCACTATTTTTTATACAGTATTTGGTTTTTTAAAAAAAATGCATCCAATACATCAAAAATATGCTTTTTTTATTTAATCTTATTGATTTATTATAGTATATTTAGAAAAGTTTTAATTGAAATTTTTATTTGAAAAGCTTCAATTTTAATTTTTCTCTTTTTCGTAATTAAATTGAAAGTCAATCCAAATTTTTTAAACTTTTCAAGTAAAAGCTTAATTAAATTGTTTTATTAAAACTTAACCCTTCTAGATATAAAACGGTATTAACGTATTCATCTGATAGATTTGGAGGATTAGAAAATCTTCAATTTTAAGTTTAATAAGTAGTGTTTCATCGAGGCGAATTATAGCGTTAATATTAGCTCAGACCTGTAAGCTTTTTGTTGATCAAAATTTAGATAAATAACACGAATCATCGACTTTGGACTCGGATTTTTTTCCAAAAAAATGTTTTTTTTTTCAATTTGAATATTTTAATGTTTATTCCTTTAATGATAGTTTCTCTTCTTTGTTTTTGAAAAAAAAATTATTTAACCAAAAAGCTAACAGTCTTTTTTCTGGTCTTTTTAGACACTGTTTTAATCTATGTGAACATTTAGTAATTGCTTGACTCTGAACTTAATACTTCATATTTTTATTTCATGAATTAATAAAATATTTAAAAAGAAGTGAACAATCATCTCAATGAACATACATTTCGTCACTATTTTTTTTCCATGTTGAATTAAATGCGACAAGCATAATTTGTGGTATTGCTTAATGTCTTAAAAGGTCGGAGTTTGATCAAACGGTTTTGACTTATTTGTAACTTATAAATTACACATGTATTTCGTGTAGTTTGTTATTTTTCCAGCCGTTGTAAATGTTGTGTAGCAAGTTTTGAATATTTTAATATAGAAACTCCATGCTTCAAAAAACTTTATCAACGTCTTTATTGCTATTTGAAGAAGAAGCTCGAGTTTTTTAGTTGAGATACACAAAATCCAAAGATGTGAGAAAAAGCTACCCTGTGGAACGCCGCATTTAGTTTGCGTTTCTGCTTAAGTTGAGTTATTGCTAGATACTTTAAACTAACGTTTAGATAAGAAACTTTCAATCAATTTTAGGATACTAGGGCTTAGCTTTAACTAGTTTTATTTATTCAAAATTCCACAGTGTGAATATTTTTAAAAACGCTTTTTCGAGGTCAAAAAATACAGCTCCTTAAAGTTTTTTTCGATTTTTTCTTTTAATTATTTTCTCAAGAAGCTTAGTCAAACAACTAAGAAGATATATTGTTCTTATGAAGAGACAAGATTGCCTGATTTGTTTTTGTTTGCTCTCATGAATTTTGACTTTATTCCAATTAGATGTTATATGACCTAGTTTAACTTAGTAATTGAACAGAATGTGTATCGATTTCAATTTATTAAATGGTAGGTTTTTGTTTTTTATTTACTTGTTCGATATTTCATCAAAAACGGCAAAAAATTGTCAATATGATTAATATTTTACATACATTTTTTTATTATATATAATTGAAAAATGAATAATTATTTGTGGAGAAAACTAGATATTATGAAATTTCTAAAATAATCATCAAAATTGGTGAAGAAAAAGTACCCCTTTTCTACTTAGTAACTGAAGGGCTTAAACAAGAAGGAATATTATTTCACTATTTATTTTATTCAGAGTTGTTTAAAAGTCACAAGTCATTGTCAAGGATGATTCTTGTAAATTTTTTTCAAAAATAGAAAACTATTACAAATTATAATAAGCGATTTTTGGCCTCTCGTTAGAATAGAATGAACACCAAGATTTTAGAAAGAATCTAAAATTATTTTCAAAAGTCAGCACTATTTTCAATATTTCATTTATTAAATGAATACAGTATTACAAGTTTTGCAATAAAAAATGGCCTTTAGCTATAAACTTAAAAGGAAATGACCAAAAAAATGGTATTTTTTAGCAATTTTAGTAAATTTTCAAAGAATATTTTTTTTTTCCAAATTGGCTATTTGTTTTGTTCCAAACAAAAATATAATATTTTTGAAAAACTTGTGTAAATGAAATCCATTGCTTGCAATGAAATTTACAAGTTTAGGTCTTTTGGTTAATGTTTTATCTAAAGGCTATTTTCTATTGCAAACATTGTAAGGCTCTTAATTGATCATAAATAAATGGCCTCACAAAATAAATTTTATTTTACTAACATAATTTAAATGACTAAAATATTAAAACAAAAGTTAAGTTTAAAATTATTACTAAATTTATTACTAATTCAAATTTGAAATAAAATTTTTTTTTTAATCTATAAAAAATGAGTGATCCTTTACCAAGCGGATATAACTTTTCCGATCAAGAAATATCCCAAACATATCAGCCAAACTCTGAGTATTCTGTTAACGTGAATATTGAGCCTAATCATGAAACAGAAATTTACGAAGTAAGATTCGATGAAAACACTCGAGAAGTAACTGAAGTTTACAAAGAGTAAATTTGAATAAAAATTCCTTTAAAAATTTTTCTAAAATATGTCTTTAGACCACCATCTTACTCGGACAAACTTGCTGAACTAATAAGTAAAATCGATTTTGGTGAATTAATTCAAGAAAAAAAAGTCGAACCTTCAACAACAGCTTCTTCTTTGCAAACTACAAACCAAACAGAAGATGCAGCCACTGCTCGAAAGCTTTTCCAGAATATTTTTGAGCGAATAAAATTATCTTTAGATGAGATATGTGTTCTTCTAGATTTGCTGACACTAGTTAGAGGAAATAAATTAATGACTGTAGAAGAAGGCCGTGAGCATCTTGCCGAAGATATAAAGCAAAATGATGTGACTGAAAAAACAATCAGTGTTCTTTTGAAAAGAAAAGTAAAGGCTAAAATTAAATAATTTATTTTCTTTCAAATTTTAAAAATATCGAAGAATATCGAAAAAGCTAAAATACTGCTAAAAAAATCTTTGGAAAAAATAAGCAATGACCAGGAGTATAGTAACATAAAATTTCATTTGGAATTGTATAGAGCTAGACAACTTTGGAAAATTAGAAAAATTGGAACCAAGTTTACTTGTGATCTGAGTTATCGATCCGGTAAGAAAATTAAGTACAATAAATACCATTAATAAACTAGTTTTAAATAAAATTAAGTTGGCTGCATTAACGCCATCAAAGTTAATATTGAGCTTAACAAAAACGATGTTCCCTTAAATCCTCAAGAAGCCAATCCAGCTAAAGCTCTTTACTTAAGCGCAATAATACCAGAAGAATTCAAAGACTATGCTTACATACAGGTCAAAATTAACAAAAGTAATTGATGCTAGAAATTTATTTTTTCTAATTTTTGTTTTTAAGCTATAAATAAAGGCAAAAAGAATACTTTTTTTGATAGCAAATTTTCTTTGTTTACTTATAACAATTCTTCGAATCCTTTGGGATGTCAGGAGATGCTTGAAAGAGAGCAAAATTCTCTTTATTGTCGTGAAATATATGAAAATATTCTTCGAGAAATATTCGATCCAACTAATCAAAGTCAAATGAAGCCAATCATGGTTGGTAATTCAATACAAATAATGATAAATATGGAATATGATTTAATTATAAATTTGATTCATACAAGAGAAGCAACCAGTAACATACCATGTCCAAAAAATTATGTAACTATATTTTTTTCAATTTCTTATTTTAAAATTTTCACTCAAATAGATAAAAAAATAAAATTTTAATTTATAAATTTTTGATTTTTAAAAAATGATTTAATAAAAAAAATTAATTTTTGTTTAAAAGAAAATTTAATTATCAAATATTTAAAAACATTTGAAAGGCAAATATTTTCATTAATTTAATAGAAAAGACAAGAAATATTATCTTTTAATCAAGCTATTTCTATTCAAAGAATAGGTGCTAATAATTATCTTAGTTTGTAACTTTTCTTTGAATTTATTTCAGTTCCAATTTTTATGTTAATTTAAGACATTGGTTTAATGAAAATTAATAAATAATTAACAAAATTTACTAGATAACGAACGAGATAAATTTTCTTTGTATTTGTTGCGCTAAATCTTTAAGAATTTTTTATTTTTTAATAAAAAATTCAGCCAAATTATTTAGCAAATTTTAGCAAATTTTATCCAAATTTTTAAATTATTTGCTTTAAAAGGACTACGATAATGCTTTACTGGAGTACTATTTACACTGTTTGCTAAAAAAATCATTTGATCAGAATTTTTTTCACTACGATCAGAGGCCAATTACTTCATCATTCGCTTTCAATTCAAATATAAAAATTGCCGGTATGGCGTATGCAAATCTTAATTTGGACGAAGAAGAATCGGTTATTAGTATCCCTCACAATATCAGCCATCTACTAAATAAAAACAAAAAAATAAACCTTCTTCAATCTATCAAAGAAAAAGCAGAACATTTAATTATGCGTAAAAAGTAAGTTTAATTATTTAATTTTACATTTTTTATCCTAGATGAATTTTAGAGTTTTGAAAATTTTAAATAATATATCAAAAAATACTGGTCCAGTTCATTTTTCAGTAGAACAATCACCTTGGAATAGTGCAACTTCTTCTGACATAACCATTATTATATCATCATATTATTTCACTGCATTGGCAAAGTAAAAAAAAATTTATTAAATTTTCAAATATAAAAAATTAATAAAAAAACCAAGGTCGTTTTTCTATCTACGAATTAATAAATCTGATATTTCTGTACTCAATAGATCTGAAAATATTTCCATATCATTTACAGACTCTTTAATTGACATGAAAGAATACTTTTTAAATCAAGTAAATAAAAAAATAATAAAAATTCATTTTAAATTTAGCATTTAAGTGTTGTTACCATCAAATTAATTTATTAATAACTTTATGTCAGCAATATGGATGGAGCGTCCTGGGAAGCTCGTTTACAAGTGAAGAAAATACAAAAACAATGTCTGGTTCTGCTTTAGTTTACAACAACAAATACTCCAAGTAAAATTAGAAAATAAATAAAAATTTTATATTGTAATTATTTATTATTAAGAAAAATTGCTTTGAAAGTTGAAAGTTTGAATAAAATTGAAGTGTATGTAAATCAGTATAACACATCTGATTCAACTGATCTAAACAATACAGAAGTAAAAAACTTATTTGACAGCGTTAGCATCGACTGGATATTTTTAAAAGATACGTATAAAAAAATCAATTTAGATCAATATCCTGACTTTACTGATATGCAACGTTTCGAATTGTTCTTGGCTCATTACTCTACTCCAAATTTTGTCGATTAAATTTTTAATTATTTAATTAATTTTGGAAATTATTAAATATTTTTTAATTAAAGCTTTCTATTTATTTAAAAAAAAAAAAAATTTTAATCTAAAATTTATTCTAATTTTTGCAAAAATTTCTTGCCTTAGAAAAATAAATTCATTCATGTCTACGAGCAATGAGCTGTTGCTGGTTTTGGACATTAAACCAACTTACAGAAAGCGTCTTTTTTATCAATCTGTAATGCAAAATAAGCTCACTTCTCACAATACTTTCTTTCACTGATGTCCAATCGAACTTTGCTAAGCTCTCAATCCCTGCATCAATCTAGATGCTATCCTTTAGATAGATTCCAAGTCTTCAATATCTTTCTTAAGATACAGTCTCAACGCTTGAGTGGCTAAAGTACATAACTTGGAACTTCTAAGCATCAAACCTTATAACCACTAAATTTACTCAGAAGTACTACTACATTACTACACTTATTTTAATTTTTCTTGTTTAAAAAATTGATCAGTAATTTAATTTTTTTATTTTTACCAAAAAAATCCAGAATAAAATATTTGAATAAACCACAGTTGTTTAAAAGTCACAAGTCTCAAGTCAAGTCCAAGTCCGAACTTTTTTTAATTTTTTTTGCAAAAGTCCGAGTCATAATTTTTTATTTTTAAAATTTTTTCAAATTAACTGAGCCAAATAAATAGTATCGGTTATCTATCAGTCAGAATCAAGGACAAATTAAATTCCTTCCGTTCCAGGTAGCTATTGTTGCGAAAAAATTATATTTCTGTCGTCCAAGGTGGTTATTATTGAAGCGAAGCTAGTATTGTTTTTTTTTTTTAACATTGTTCGCTCCTTGTGGAGCATAGGGGGGAGCTCATCTCCTTTCTAAGTACCTTTTGAGCGAAGGCTCCGATCTGACACAGAGGTGACTGCATCGAGTTGATCATCTAAGCCGTAATTATCAAAATCCCCAGTCGAAACTGGTCCCACATTTTTTAATGAAAGGGGTTTAAAACATGCGCCCCGTACTACAGAGACATTCATAAGATTTTATCTCCCGTTGCGGGGATCGAACCTTCGACCCTCTGCTTGAATGACTAACACGCAAACCTCTCGGCTATACGGGCTTAAATAAATAGCATCGGTTATCAGTCAGAATCAAGGACAAATTAAATTCCTTCCGTTCCAGGTAGCTATTGTTGCGAAAAAATTATATTTCTGTCGTCCAAGGTGGTTATTATTGAAGCGAAGCTAGTATTGTACTTAAGGAAAAATTAAAAAAAAATTCCGGACTTTTGAATAGATGAAATATTAAATTTAAAAACACCATATTTAAGCATAATTTTCTAAAATACTTGGCCAAATTAAATAATAAAACAAACAGTTTTACATCTATTGACAAAAAATGTATTTTACGTGATTATTATATTTTATATTTTTTAAAAATTGTCAAAAAAATCATTAAATTTAATTTTTTTTTTTAATTTGCAGTAAACTTTTTTTATATTACATAGTTAATAAGTATAATGTGTATCTTTTGAAGATATTTTCATCATTTGAAAAGACAAAATTTATGGTCTTGATATTTGTTTATTCTATATCAAATAAATACATTATTCTTTTGTTGATTAAAATTTTCGATAATTTAATTAAAATAGTAAATGTTTACGTCAGAGTTAATTAAAAAAGGCATAATTTTAAATCAAAATAAATTTTTACTTTAAAATGGAAAAATGTGTGGCCATTTTCATTTTTTTTATTCATGCGTTTACAATTATAATAAAAAAATTAAAGTTTTTTAAGCTTTTATTTCACACAATAAAAAAACACAATTAATTAAGGAAAATATATTTTTCGGCCAAAAAAACAAAATTTTAAACTAAAATTAATTTCTTTTTTATTTATTGATATTTGCTTTAAAGACACTAAAACATAAATAATTATTTTCTAATTATACAATTCAAAATAAGCTCACCTGCATAAAACAGCAAATATTTTCTAGGAATTGGATTTTCATTAATTTCATTAATTACAGCCAACGCTCTTTTTTTATATTTAATTTAAATATAATTTAAATATTTTTCACGAATTTAATCGAATTCAAGCTGGGTTTTCTCATTTTTAAGGACAAAATTAGAATATTTCAACTAAGTTTTATTATCAATTGTTGAAACTTTTGAACTTAGTAAATTTTGTCAGACATGGAACAAAACATTGATTAGACCTAATTAAATTTTTAGGATACATTAAAGCATGCAAAATATAATAATATTGTTTT
The DNA here is from genome assembly GCA_006352455.1 of Brachionus sp. 'Tiscar'. Taxonomy (NCBI): domain Eukaryota; kingdom Metazoa; phylum Rotifera; class Eurotatoria; order Ploima; family Brachionidae; genus Brachionus; species Brachionus sp. 'Tiscar'. The sequence goes on along the minus strand of VANL01001170.1, from coordinate 2,468 downwards.
TACTAAAATAGGTATATTTCGTGTTTTTTTTTTGAAAAGTGAACTTGAGTTTTTGAATCTTAATGAATTTTAAGCTCTTTGAAATAAATTCTTTATTAGAAACAGCTAATGTAAATATTTTTTTAATCTTATTTAAAAATTTAAGCTTCATGGAAATAAACGAAAAAGCTTTTAAGCTTTAATTTCACAGCTATTTAAACTTTTTAATAGTTTCTATTGAGTTACATTCAAATTTCTATAGTTAATGTAAATATATAAGAGAAAATTAATGGACTGATTAGCAGGAAATTTATTATTTTCTATTTTAAATTTAGCAAAAATTTAAGATTAAATCAATAAAATGAAATGAGTTTTAGAAGAAAAAATGAATTACAAGATATTGGCCTAAGTCTTTCTGTTAATCAGCTAAGAATTAAAGATCAGCCAAAGTCGTTTTATCTTCATTCTCCGAGCCGAAGTGAACGAAAGTCAAATTTAAACGTTGCATCAACATTCGAATCAGATTTAGAACGATCAACAACAACATTTAGCAGCCATGGAAGCTTTTATTTTTTCGAATCAAATTTGGATTTTTTAGCCAAAAAACCACTCGAGTCAGATACATCTAGAACTTCAAGATCAGTTAATACCATTAACCATACTCAATTAGAACACTCAATGCCAAATATAGTTTCAAAATCAAATCATTTTAATAAATTTAATAGTGGAAACAATTATCAGTTTAGAATGCCATCTTTTACACGATTTAGAAAAGAATTAGAAGAAGCAAATAAAAATCACAAGAAACAAAATCATAGCATTGTGAAAAGAAGAAGCTTAATGTTGAGCAATTTTATTTAAAAATATTTCAGTTAATAATCAATTTGTTACAATTTTATACATTATATATAAAATGATTAATTAAAAATCCTTAAATAAAACATAAATTTTTCTATTTTGTAACTAATAAAGATAGTGAAGCACTTAAACTAATATCTAATGAGCATTCATAAGCTTTTCAGGTTTTTAAAAAGATTCTTTTAAAAAAAATTTTTGCATTTAATGAATTTAATCTAAAGTTGGGTGAAATTTTTCGAAATTTTTTTTTTTATGTCTGAAAAATAAAATCTTTAAAATTTTGAAAATAAAAATGTCAAATTGACAAAGAAACTGAAACAATCTAAACCAACTGTGTTATTAATAATAATCATTGAAAAATCATTAATCATATCTGACTCGAATTAATTTTTTTGTTTCAGTTTATGTCAATAGAAATCTCAATTTCATTTTATTGATTTTATTAAACTAAATACTATTTTGCAGATTTGCCAAGTTTCTGCTAAATCTAAGTTAAGTTTAAAAAAAAAACGTGATTGATTTTCGTGAAAAATAGGAAAAGAAATTAAAAATACCTATAAATTAATTATAACAAGAGAGGCTCTTAGTGGGTTAGAGTATCTTGGACTAGAATTGAGTACTCAATGCCAGATGGTAAAATAGTGCTGGCCACGAAAGTGGCGGGGAAACAGCGCATTATAGCACTCCCTTACGCAGATGACTTAGTACTGTTATGCGAAAATGAAAAGGGTCTGTCCGAATGTATGAAACGGCTTGATGTGACCATGCTAAAGTGGGGACTTAAGATCAACATCAAGAAGACATAGAGAAGAATAGGTCTAGGAGCTCACAGATTTCAGTGCTTGAAACCGATATTGAATAAATCGGAAATTAGTATTAGAACTAAAAGTAAGATTTATTTAGCTACAGTAAAGGAAACTACTATTTACGGTGCAGAGTCGTGGACATGCAGTCCTTCTGATTATCAAAAACTAAGCAGTTTTCACAGAAGACGTTTGATGCAGATAGTGGGTCCTCGAAGAATTGGATTGACAGAACAAAAACTCTACAGTCAAACGAAAACTGTTTCGCTTGATAAAATCGTCAGAACATTAAAGCTCAGATGGACGGGACATGTACGACGAATGTTGGACACACGTTTACCAAAGATTGTTCAATTTGGTGATGTTTTAAGTGGGAAGCATGAAAGAGGAGGACCAGAAAGAGAGTGGACGGATTGCTTAAAAGAGGATTGTGAAAGAGCTGGAATTGTCTGGACTAAATGGGTGAATGAATCGAAGAATCGCAAAAAATGGCGCATCATAATTTCGTCCCTAACCTCAAACACATGAGGATTAAGGACCCCTTATTATTTTTATTATTATTATAAATTAATTATAAGTTCACATCTAAGACTGCCTTTTTAAAGCAAAACCGTTTTTTTTCTATTAAAAATTGATTCATTGATCGATATATCGATCGTAAAACATTCAGGTAAACAATATGTAAAAATTTTGAAAATATAAATAAAAATATTTTAAATTAATTTTTTTCTCATTAAACAGAATATTCAACACCAACAACTTGTGGATAAATTTGAAAGCAATCGAACGAGTAATCGAAGAAGAAAGTCTTCATATGGAAATAATTGT
>VANL01001169.1:0-16620 GCA_006352455.1 Brachionus sp. 'Tiscar' | reverse complement strand
TTATTTATTTATTTAATTAATAATTTTATTCATTTAATACTAAATAAATTAAAGAAAAGCCAAATTGTGATTTTAAAATGCACTGAAAAATAAAATTCAAAAAAATAATTTTTCATTTTTAGAAATTCCTTTGCCGATGTTTTATTTTTATTTAAGATCTAAATAGAAGCATACGTTAAATTTTCGCTTAATTCTAGTTGAGTCATGTCAACTCTGTAATAAAGGATGAAAAATATATTATCTAAGGTCTCATGTCCAGAGTGTGATGAGTAACCAATGGCCACATATTGATAAACTTTTGATCACAGAGCCGACATGACACATGAAAAAATTCATGGGCAATAATAAAAAAAAAAAATTAATTTGATAATCGAGACATCGAAAATAACTTCTTATTAATAGTAAAAAGCCAAATAAAATATTTTCATAAATTTTATTAGTAATATATTTTCGAAGAATTATTTTAATCAGGAACTTTGTTTACAATTTTTTTTAGACGGCCTCTTTTCTTCAAAGTTTCTTTATCACCACCTTTTCACTTCAAAACATCATCTTCTTTGGATTATTTCGGAATGGTTACACTACTTTCTTTTACTAATTTACATTGGGTTACATTCCTATCACGTCACCCACGACTCCAGTATATTTGGACAATATCATTACATTCTCATTAGAACTAATGTGTTTACTAGTATGTCGTAAAGCCTTTTTTCTGCTTTATAAAAATAATTGTTTTAATAATTGACATTAAATAATTAAGATAATCATTGTATGGAGAAAAGAAAAATTCCATGGACAATTGGTTTTTTATCTGGACAATTTAAAAAGAAAATGTCCACCAATTGACAGTTATCAATTGTCCATTGCGGTTAAAAGATCCGTATTATTTTGTTTTTTTCAAAACTTTAGAAGGAATAATAAAATTGAAAAATTTTGACGTCTTTATTTTTCAATCTGAAGAATTTAAAGAATTTGAGGTATTGTGAATTTCAAGAGCAAAAAGAACAAAAATTATCCCTTTATTGATAAATAAAAATTTAAAAATAACAAAATAATTATAAAAAAATACTACAACTTAATGAAATAAACTTAATTGCACTTTTTTGCCAAAAATAATTTTTCTTAAAAATAAAAGACAAAAAATAATGCATCAATTGGATTTAAATTGATTATTGAATTGGTTCACCCAAAAAAAAAAAAAGAAATATTTTAAAACTGCAGCTAAGAGCTTATCTTAGCATAACTCTAAAGAGCTGTAGCAGTCGCTTCTTTTTGTTTCGACATCCAAACATCAAGGTTCGCTTTAAAACAATTCAAGTTCTTTCCATTTACCACGTCTTTCGAGAGTTTGTTCCATCCATTCACGACTCTATTAGTAAAAAAGTAAAATCTGGGAAGACAATTCTTTACATGTTCATGCGTTAGACAATAGCTATTTCTCCTTAATTCATATATTCGGCTCCCGGATCTTGTGTTTAGACTTTAGTTGATTATTAAATTTATTAAATTCAATTTGTTCGTAATTGTTTACCACCTTGTACATTTTTATCTTTATGACACCGACTCTTATGTATTTTTAGACCCCAATCATTTTCAACAAACTTCATCTTCCCAACAGCTTTACACAAATCACATTGAATTTTATCTTGACCTTTCGGCTTTTCCAAAACATTAGATACGGCAGTTGATGCTATTTTTGACGGTATTGGATTTTCGTACGAAGCCTTTTCTATCTCTAAAGCCTTCCGTTTTACACTGCTTATTTTTTCATTAATTATTAAATCATTGATTGAATTAATTTTTTCACTCATTTTTGATATAAGGCTCATGAATTTTGCACTCCTAAATGATTCAAAAACTGTACGATCTTCTTCTAAATTTGATATATGAATTACATTTTTTTGTGTCCAATGGAAAAGACCTTGTTCATCACATTTTTTATGAATAACACAACGTTGTTCCTTGGTTAAATCTTTGAATTCAAAATGTTTTTTGTGAACTTTTAAATATTCAAATAAGCACTCTAATTGATTCATAACTAAAATCTCATCATCATTTTTATAAATTTCTCTCATTTTTAGAAAAAATAATAATGTATAATTTTTGCGATCACATTTTTTTTTGTTAATTGATTATTGCTACCAATATGATCGAGCGATCACATATTTGACTATTGCCGACATACGTTGTTGATAATCCAAATTACACAGTTCTAGAATCAACTTTGTTGCTCTTCGTTGAACTTTCTCAAGCTCATTTATATCATTTTCAAAATATGGACACCATACACTGACAGCATACTCCAGGTGCGGTCTAACCATAGAACAATACAATAGTTTGATAGTCTCGCTGCACGGATACTTAAATGCTTTCCTAATTATACCCAACATTCGATTTGCTTTAGCTGTTACATTTTTGACTTGTGCATCCCATTTTAAATCATTCTGTATGTAAATGCTCAAATCTCTTTCGCATTTTGACTTACTCAGGGGCTTCAAACCAATCTTTTACTCGAACTCGGGATTATTGCTACCAATATGAACTACTTTACATTTTTCTACATTTAGCTGAGTCGACAACTCTTTTGACCACTTGCACACTTTATCCATATAAATCGAGTTGAAATTATTAACTCTTGAAAAGATCTTCTTGTCATCAGCATAAGCTTCACAATTGTTTGGACAATATCCAACATATTGTTTATATAAATAATAAAGAGTAGAGGACCGAGCACTGAACCTTGTGGAACTCAACTGTTAACTTTAACACTACCCTTTGAGAACGTTCTAACAGAAACGCTTTTATCCAATTGATTAGGCCATCATCATAACCAAAAAAATTGAGTTTGAACAAAAGCCTTCTGTGGGGGACTTAGCGAAATCTGTGTAAATAATGTCAACCGGTAAACCTTGAGCAAATGCTTCAGAAATGAGATCTCAAGTGTCCAATAAATTCGTCAAGCACGACTTTTTTGGTTGAAAACCGTGTTGTGATGTTGATATTAACTTGTTTCTCAGTAAGTGCTCTAAAATTGATTCTTTAATTATGGACTCCAGGACTTTGCATGCAATACACGTTAATGTTAATGATAATAAAGTTTTTATTTTTATTTTACTAACAGTTAATCACAAAATGCGAGTCAACTATGGTTTTTGTGCTTTTAAAAATTGGCTTGAAGAAGTACTTGAAGAAGAATGTCCATTTAGAACAAAACAGTATATTTGCTTAAAACATAGAGACCCTTATCTACATAAACACTATCTGTATACTTTGGAAAAACATAATGTCGAATTCATTCATTCCGAACGTCGTGGTCTAACTCGAAAGGTAAAGAATATAGTCGAGGATTTGATCCATAACTATGATACCAAATCGAAATGCATTCTTATACGTTTAATGTAAAATATAAAAATACATAAATAATATAAATATTCGACTTGTTCAGGTTCATACCAGCTTAGTCTTACAATAACAATATCAAGCTAAATTTTACAAAACAACTCAAGTACCATTTAAAAACAGCTGTTGAAATTTTTAAATATTTAGTGAACTATAAGTTAATCAGAACGAAATTATTTGAAACACAAGGAAAAATAAGAAAATATATATTAAAGGGTGCAAATGAAATCATTGAAAAACAAAAGTTAAACGCAAATGGCGGTTATTACTACCAATGCGAATATCATGGCAATACTGTAACTGTGAATACTCGTACTAAGACTTGCACCTGTTATAGATTCTTAGCTTATTAGCCATGTGTAAACACTTAATAGCAGCTTGTATCCAGGATAATATTGAGCTTAAAGGTTTAAAATTAAATGTAAAAAAATTACCAACAGTAAGAAATAGATATAGAAAAAAAATTAGACGAGTCGGTTAAAGAGTGCGATGAGAACGATGTTGAAAAAGAAGTGAATAAGCGTGGTAGATAAAAGTGAATAAAGATCAGGACAAGTTGGTTGAGGATGTATTAAATGTTGAGACTGGAGTTGAAGTTGCCAAAGAGAACAAGCGAGGTAGATCAAAAAAATTGAAAACAGCATTGGAGAAAGAAAAGCCTAAAAAGAGAGGAAGACCTCCAAAATCTAAAAAATAGTTTAAAATACTGTAAAAATTAAATAATAGACTTATTTTTTTGAGTGTAAAAATCTTTTTTTTGGGTGTAGAAGGCAGATTTTTTGTTGTCAAAAGGTTTTTCCAATTTTTTAATATAATAAAAATGGCACAAATATTGACATACACCGTAGGTTACAGTACTATGTCAGTAAATTACTTAAACTATTGATAAATAAAAATTTAAAAAAATAAAATAATTTCAAATAACTGCAACTTGGTGCAACATAGTTTGTTGTATCTTTTTTACCTAAAATAAAAATTATATTTTCATTATTTTATTCAATAATCAATTAAAATTTTATTGATGTTTTATTTTTTGTCTTCTATTTACATCAGAAAAATTATTTTAGGTAAAAAAGGTACAACAAAGTATGATGCACTATGTTGCAGTATTTTTTTATATAAAAATAGGAGGAATTTTTGTTCTTTTTATTTTTGAAATTCACAATACCGAAATAATATCATTATTATTTTTGACATTAAATGATTCAGTATTTGTCGATGTAAATCAATAGATTTATAAATATATTTTTCATGTATGTTTTACCTTTAAAGTTCCATCACAGTCCGCTTCTAGTTGAAGATGACAAATACAGTTTAATGCAAACTAAACTTAGTTTTAAAGATATAGAGTTGAAAAATTAGAATTAATTATATTGATTGAGAAATTTTGTATAATATCTATATGTGATTTCAATTTTAATTAAATTAAACATATTTTATTTAGTACAAAAATGATTTAAAAATAAACGATAAAAAAATATAGAAAAATATTAATCATTATTAAATAACTCAACCATATTTCACTCAAAAAAAAATATAAAAAAAAAACCTTAAAAAATAATCTTTCGGGATCAAATCACTTGTCGATAAAAAAATTATCCCTGAATAAAATAAAACAAATCAACGCTAATTTATAAAATAGTTCAGCTAGAGAAGGAATGAAATGTCTCATTTAATACTGTGAATCGGATCAGCAAATTTGGTTCGTAGTCGATAATTTCATAATCATATAATTTAATTAAGACACATTTAGATCAATGAGTTTCAAATGAGCGACAATTGGTTGCTGAGCACTATTTTGCTGTCTGACCAACGCTGACTTGTCCGGCAATTGAGAATCAAACGCGTTTGTTATGGGCAAAGCGTTAGATATGATATCAGAACAGCCAATGTGAGCACAATGCTGAAAATTGGTCGGCAAACCGATCATACTCTTGTCTATGTTCCTGATTGTGAACTTGAAAAAAGCCAAATTTTTATTTTTTTAATTTAAAATTCTAAAATTTACTTTTCGGTTGTGCTGTTGTTGAGAAGAGTCACGGTTGAAGTAAAAACAGCATAATAGATGCTCGCTCATTTTACTAAATTTTTTTGTTAAAATGATATCTAAAAAAAATAAAATCTAAAATAAAAATTTATTTATTTATTTATTTTTTCTATTTTCATTCATTCACGGCTTCATAGTCGAGTCGAAACTAATTGAATTTTAAGTGTTTTTATTTTAATTTAATATTTTAGCAATTTTAATTTTTTTTTATTGAATTCTTATCATACATGAAATGCAATTTTGCTTATTTATACAAACAAATAGTTTAGCTAAATAAATCCCAAAATTAAACAAAACCTTTTGACACTTAGATAAATTGTCTTTGTCCAAATAAGGTTTTACTAATTTAATAATAATTTTTTTGGTATTTTTTTTTTATTTAAACCTTTTTCTGTTCTGATTATTCTAAAGTAAAATAAAATAAAATAAATCTTAATTGATATTTATGAGGAGTTTTAGGAGAGAAAAAAATTGGTTGCGCATTTTCTACACAACAATGAAACATATTAGCTCAAAATTTGGATTTATCTTATCTTTTTAAAAAGGTTTCTCTGTTTGAAAAGTATACGCAAACAGCTTTTATTTGGTTTTCTTTTCAAATCAATCACAAACACTTTGCACCTATTATGTAACACGTTTTTATTGATTTTGTATCCATTCAGTAGTTGAATACCAACGTGATGGGGTTTTTTGCTGCAGGGCTTAGAGACAAAATGTTTAGCATTTAATACTAAAGCCCGTATACGCTCTATCTTTTGTATTCGTTGGTATTTTTCATTTTCTAAATACCTTGAATATTTAAACATGTTATTTTAGAAAATAATTAATATACGTGATTCATCTTGTATTTATTGAATTAATTTTCTATAGAATATTTTTACTAGTATTTCGAAACTTTACATTCAAACAAGATCTATATTAATTTTTATTTTTTTGATCTACTGTCAAAATATTATGTTTTTAATTAGCTATTTGGCTTTTAAAAATTACAAGAAAAAAAAAGAACAATTTATTTTGAGACAATATTATAAAATTGGGCTAAAATTTAAAGAATTTATTACCAAGATTAAAATTTTGACTTAAAAACTTAAATGCTAAAATTTATGGCTTTTTTAGAACCAAAAAAATTTAATAACATTTAAATTAAAAAAAAAAATTACACCGAAAATTTTTTATTACATGGTCATGGACATACTTTACCAAAATTGAAGGTTTTTAAACATTAAATTGTGAAAAAAGTCGTGTCAAATCTTATTTAACTTTTTTCTAAATAAATATTATGTTTTTTTATTTTAAAATAAAAAATATGTTTGACCAGCTATTGAAATAAAAAAAAACTATATAGTTACGAAATTAAACCGATTAGAACAAAATGGATTAGATTATTTTGGATTTTTTTTTCTAAAAAAAGACCATTTGGTTTTATATAAGATTTAAAATATTTCCCAGAATTTTATATAATTTTTTTTATAGGGTAAAACAAAATAAAGAAATTTTTCAAATGTTTTTTTTTTACCGACTTAAGCTTAAAACCATAAGCAAATTTCAAGGTACATTTAATTTTAATTGCAAAGCTAAATATTTAAGCTCGTTGAGCAAGGAAAAGGTCTATTTATTCTTTTTAAAAGTTAAAAAAAAAAATTTTTTTTTGACTTGTTATTTTGAATACAAAAAATAGATACAAATTCTTGTTAAAATATTTTTTGATTTGATTAGAGGTAAAATTTCTTAATAGAATTACTTGAAAAAAAAATTTATTTTAAAAAAATTTAAAAATTTTTTCGTGTGTTAACAAAATATTACTTTAATTCAAATATGTTTTAAAATTATGCCCAAATATAAAACAAAAAAAAAAGAGGCTAAAACGGTATACTTATTTTAAATAAGAAAATAAACTAATCCGTCTAAAGATAGAAAATTTAAATTCAAATATAAATTTTTCTGTGCTTATTTTTCAGTTATCTCAAGTCAAGAAATTTAATCTTAACAAAAAAGTAATCATGTTAAAAGAATTAACTTAATCATCTGCTAATCAGCGGGCGTTCTGTCTTTAATTTGAATTAACGCCCACGAGAAGACCACCCTTAGGCTAAATGCATTTTTTAGATATATTTAGAAAGCTAATTTCTTACTAATCTAATCTTTCACTAATCGAGACGTCTAGCTGTGGCAAATGCATTTGAGTTACAGTTTTCGTGTTATCAATCGCGACGTCTATGACGGTGGTGTTTTTATTTGTTGCCTATTTGAAAATAGAATTATTTCTTTTGATTTTCTAATATTTTACATTTTATTTGCTTTTTTTTTATCTTTTTTCTTGATTATTTAATAAAAATACAATCAATCTATTTTTTAAAAATGGCTTTATTTTGCCAGGCAAAATGGCTGTACTCTTGTCAAAAAAGCAATTTTTTTCTAAAATAAAAATAATTGTATTCAACAAAAATTAATTACACAAGACAAAAAAAAGCTTAAATCATGAGGTAATAGGAAAAGAATTCTGATCACAATACGATTATATGTTTTTGTAAAGCCAAAATGACCTTACTCCTGTCGAAACACATGGTTTCTTGCTAATTTTGAATGAACAGAATGGACAGAAAACAAGTTCTGAAAATTCTTGTTGCATGATAAAATTTTTGCGATCATTGTGAATAAATTTATTTTAAAATATTTCTAAAATTATATTTTATCAACTAAATCTAAACCATGCATAGCCATAACCAAGTGTAATCCATAATTCTGCATGCAAAATATTTATCATACATTTGCAATTATAAAAAGTAAGATTTTCGTTCCAACAAAATTTTTAAAGATTTAAATCTGCAATAAAATTAATTTTTCAAAATTTGATCAAAAGGTTCAACTTTCGAACAAAAATCAACAAATACTTGAAGTGTTTATATAGAAGTTAAATATGCAAAAACTTCGTTTAGATCAGTGAAAAAAGTAAAGTGCGAGGCTTTAGTATAGATTCCTATACTACAGTCTCATTTTTACAAATATTCTTCCTAAAATATTAAGGAAATTTTTAAAAGATTTGTTAACAAGTTACGTAATTTTGCAAAGATGCATTCAAAATTATCTCTAAATTAATCTCTAAATTGATTTTCGAATCTAAACCTAGAAACAGTCATACTAAAGGTTTTGTGAAATTCAGTACAATAGAACAGAACAAAAAGTAAAAAAAAAATCCTATAAATTTTTTTCTTAAAGGTTAAAAATTAGTTAATCTGTAACATTGTAATGTTGCATTGCAATGTTGCATTATTGACAAAATTCTTGTAAAACTATGCAAAATTAGCAGAGACAAATTTTTAATGTATTTGAGTCTAATGCAATTTTGCAGATATTTGGCGCAACATCAGACCCTTTCCAAAACATCATTTGGATTATTTCTTAAATTATATTTAAATAAAAAAAATTGGCGTGTGCTAATTCATTAACTAAAATTACTGATTATTCACCATATTTACTTGATAAATATAAAATTACCTTTTTTTTCATAAAATTTCTTAATTGATATAAAAATAAAGATTTGTTATAAAAATTAAATTTACAACTAGTTTTCCTAAATTTTAATTAAATTAATTTAAAATAATAATCTATTGCCTAACATTCCAAGGCATTCTTTCTTCCTGGTTTTGGTTTACAACCAATTACTAAATCTAAATACTTTTCTGGAACTTGAATTGACTTGACAACAACACCACAATAATATGTTGACACATATAGTCTTTGAGGTAATCTTTACATGAGCAAGACGAAAACTTCCAATTTTGTTCATCCAATTTCACATTCACATTCTAAATTATCTAAATATTGCTCTAAATCAACCAACTTGTTTAGTTTTTTTTAGTAAAGCAATGTTTGATTTATAATTTTAATACTGCTAAGAAAAATTATGATGAATAATAATAGTTATCCAAAATTAGCATTTTTTTAAAAGTAATTTTAGTTAAAGATTCAGTAATTTTAGTTAAAAAAAATAAATCGCCAAAAAAATTTATATTTGATAGACAGCAAACTTCACCTAATCCCTGTATATGTTTAGTCAAAATTCCTAATAACTTTTTTTTAATAGTGTTCAATCTTTTTTTCTTAGTCATAAATGATAAAAAATCAACAAAACTTTACTGTATTCCATTGGAAAGAAGTCCGTCCAAAAGCCTTTTTACTAAAGCGATCTGAGATTTAATTTGTTTTATCAGTGTTATTTTCTAATAAATAATGCATAGATTTGCACCAAAAATTCTGAATGTGTATTTAAAGCAAGATATGGAATTTTATGCTAAAAAATCTAAGTGACAAGAAAATTTAGAAATTTTATTTTTTAAATATTTATACGCTTTTTCTTATTTATCAAAAATTATATAATATTTAATTAGAAAGTTTTACTCTTAAGTTTTTTTAAAAAATTCCCTATGCTTAAGCCAATTTGAATTGAAATTTAAAAAAGAATAAATTTTCCCAATTTCATCTACCATTTTTGGTAAATCCTAGTTTTTGCTTTAAAACTTACTAATGTATCTACCTATAATTATATAAATCAATAAATTATTTGTAATAAAAATTAAGAAGGTTTTTGATAGTTTGGAATTTAAAAATCTGATTAAAAAAATTTTAAAATATTTTTTTGTTTGTCATTGAAATAACAGCCTAAATGTTAGGTGTAAAAAATTCTCCTTGAACTTTTAGCCTGAAATAAAAATTTTAATTATTTTTAGAGTAATTTTCAGATCAATCAGTCTAAGCCGAACTGATTAATTAAAATTTTTTAATTATCAATTAGCTTGAGCTTTATGTTATTCTTTTAAAAATAAAAATATTAAAATTTTTTTTTTAATCAGACCTCAGTTTTTTTCTATGTTATGCAATAAAAAAAAAAAATTAAATTAATTTTCTAAGATCCGGTTTTTAATCTAATAAATTTAGCATGCTTATAATTAAAATAAAAATAATCTTTAAACTAAGTAACCTAATTTAAAAACAGGCCTTAATCGAATCCAGATCGAACCCTAAAGCATTATGCTTCACTTTTATTAAACATACAATTTTTAGTTGTTTTCTAGAAAATTTCTTATCATTATTTAAAATCAAAATGAAAGCTTGATAAAAAAACTTAAGAGACGCTTTAAGTTCGTATGGCTTCTTTTTACAAACCTACTACTTGGATCCAATTCGGTTTCTAAACAATTTAAGCCAATTGTTTTAAATTCAAATCTCGAAACTAAAATACTAGACTTGTATTTGAGCACGGTCTACTTTCTATTAAATAATTTGGCATATATAATAATGAAAAATCAATTGTATAAGCTAATTTAAATTTGAATAAGAGCCACTTAAGTTAAATCGATATTTTTTTTGTTGAATTATAATTTAATAAATTCATGCTGCCTATTGTTATTTTTGAAACAAAAAAAATATATCAAATTTTGACATGCTGCGATTATAACATTACAAAGAACAGGTGAAAATTATAAAAAATTTCTAAACAACAAATAACATTTTCTAGGTCCTAAAAAATTTTTTTTAATTACTTTTTAGCTTGATTTTTAAGATATAAAAACTTTTTCTTTAATTTTATTAAATAAAATAGACTAACCACGCTGTTGTGAACTTACATGATCCGAACAGATAAAGAATGCTGCTTTTTTTGATGTACTAAAAAGACTAAATTCAAAATATCTAAAAATTTTAAATATAAATTTTTCTATTTAAGTATAAAAAATTTTTTACAAAGACAACATTTTCAATTTTAACTTTTTAAAAAAATATTGGTAAAAAAATTGACATTAAAAGAGAAAATGTTTTTTTTTGTCATAAATAAATATGAATTTTTAGAAAGACTGCTAACCTGTAGATTAGATCTAGAAAAAAAAATGAAACCATACAATTGTTGCTTTTATTAAAAAGAGAAAAGCAAAAATCCATTGATCCAAATAATTTTCTTAATGCAGCCAAGAAAGTATATTCAATAAAATTCAAACTAACAATTAAAATATGCTTAAAGAAAATCGAAGTTTTCAAAATTAAATAGCCCAAATTCATACATTTTATTTAAGTCTTTAATTTGTATCACGAACTTACTTTGATTCAGATTTTTTTCTTCTCATTTTTAATCAATCCATTAATATTCTAGATAAAATTTTTAGCTGACTCATTCAACTATCTTGAGTCAAATAAAATTAATTAAGAGAAAAAAATAATTAAACGGTCTAAGAAACTTCAAAGAAAATAATCATAAAAAAATTAGTGTCTAAACATATTGAAAAATTTTATTTTTTTTAATTTAATTTAATTTAATTAAACATATTTATTAAAAATTTTATTTTTTTTAGATAAAAAAAAATGGAAAAGCATTTAAAAGATTACTCTTTTTAATCGAAATAAAAAATCCTATTTAAAAAAGAAAACTATTTAAAGTTCCGTATGAACATTTTTTAAATGAGATGAAATTCAAATAGGACTTGAGAACATGTCTAAAAAAGTGGGTTTAAAACTTCGGTCTAAAGCATTTTTGCACATAAAGAATGTTATATCAGACCGTATGTTTTAACCATCGAATAATTTTGTAATAGAATAAAATATTACATAACCAAAGTTGACCTAACATTTGTACAAGATTTTTTTGAAGATACTCTTTGCCGACTTGACAATATCTGGCGACATAGACTTATTGAAAATTCTGCAAAATTTTTTTCATATTTTAATATCTTTTCAAATAAAGAAATTGTGAAATTTTTCAGCCAAAAATCGGGATATAATCAGATTGGGACATAATAAGAAAAATTTTGATTTGTAGAATTTATTACATTTACTCTTACAAAAACATAATTATTTATTAAATAACAAAACGGAATAAAATATTTTGAATAAAACATTAGCTAATAAAATTTGTAAATTTTTAACCAAATTTTTCAACACTTTAGCATGACAATTTTTAAAAAGGTATCTAATAGATTTTATCTTGTCTGATTCAACAGACTTAAACTGTTCAAAAAAAAATAATACAATTTGCAACTTTCGAGAAAACCGGACATAATAAAGCAATAATTATAAAGAACAGTACAATATATTGCACTGATGAATTCTAAAATAAATGTGACGTTTGGTATAAAGTCTAAAATGTACTTTATTTTGTTTTTGTGATTTTTTTATCACATATTTGGAAAATATTTATTACAAATATTTTGTAAATTTAAATAAATAATTAATAGATTAAAATCTCTTATGCTTTTTATTATGCAAAAATTAAATCTCTTTAATGTACATCTTTTAATTGAAAATAAATTAACAAAATAATTTGTCACAAAACAATTTCTAATTTCTAATTTGTATTCTAATTTTTATTTTACATTTTCTAATTTTAGTGCATAGGCAGAATTGGCGCTAAATTAAAATAAATAAATATTTGCAAATAAAAAAATATTTAGCTTAAAAATTAGAATACGTAAAAATTAAAAAAAAAAACTTATATTAATGATTAATGTTCACTAGAAACATTTAATTATTTAATATAATTTTATCTATTTTTTTTTAATTAACCAATTTTGATTAAAAAAGAAACTAGGTGGACAACATTTTTGAATTTTCTTTTAGTCCCTTTAATTGAATAACCTCAAAAAAAATTTTTTTTTGTTAAATTTTGTTTTAACATACCTATTGAATCAAAAAAAATCTAAACTTAAACAAATATTTAAAAGAAGCTATTTTTTTGTGTAAATTTACAATTTTTCTCTCTTTTAGCTATTAAATTTTGACTTAGCTAACTCAACACATTTTGATAGTCGAATCTTTTCAAAAAAACCTTAAATAAAAATTTAGTTACATAATTCGATTAGATTGTTAGATAATAAATCTAAAAATTTAAAGCTTAAATAAAAATAAATTGTTTTTTTGATTTTAAAAAGCTATTTATCTTAACAACTTGAAGCTAACAATTTATTTAAGCTGGCTGATCAACAAATGTAACTAGAAAAAAGAGCTTAATTAGCTCGATTGAAAACTAAGAAAAATTTTTCACTTATTAGACATTTTGATTGATAAAATTATATTTTTTTTTTCATTTCGCAAAACTAAATGATTAATTTTAATTGAATATAAATCTAATCAAAAGATATGCATTTAATTTTGAACAATTTCTAATAATTTATAGCATTTTGTTTGGTTCGCTATTTGCCCTAAAATAATAAGCAAATATACATTGAACTCACAAACAAGATTAAAAAACTTATCTTTAATTTTATAGTCACTTGGTCAAAAATAAAGTCTAATCCTAATACAAGGCATCATTTTTTTTGTTAATACATAATATTTAACAAGTTTAAGAGCTTAATGTTGAATTATAGAATGACGGATCTGTTGGTAAATACACAACTTAATTAATATCTTTGGGCTCTTCTTAAATAAAAACATTTTTTATATAAATGTTAAAATTGTATATATTTTAAATGAGATTATTTTCTCGGCAATTTAATCTTTGACTTGTCATTTACATAAAGCTGATTTATGTTTAACAAGAAAAAGATTTATATTACCCAAGCAATATATTTAGAAGTGTCGAAATGATCTTATCAACGAAATAAAATAAATGCCCTATTTGAAGTCTTTGATCTAATTTTATTAAGTCGCTTGGAGGTAATGTTATTAAGGGTTAATAATTCCATTTTTTTATAAAATAAAAAATAATTAATTATCAATTTTTTTTGCTTAAAAAAACCACTAAAGTTCACTTTAAATTAGTCTTACATGCATATTTTAACTTCAAATGATTACATTTTTTTGTTTTTTTAAAAAATTTTTTCTAAATTCTTCTTTTTTGAATCTTGATATTTTCAAAGTCAAAAATTTAAAAGGCGATGCTGTAATCAAAAAATTTCTGACGATTGTTAATAAATTTACTGTCATGATTTAAGATATTACTTGATTTTTTTTATTTATTATTTTTTATTTAATCTTTAAAAAAGCATCTCTTGGTTAAAGAGATAAAAAAAAAAATAAATATTGTAAATGAGGAAATTAATAAACAAATTTTTACTAAATAAATACATACTTAAAATTTAAAAATTCTTTCTTAATCAAAAAATCACAAATAGCCGAATTAGCGAAATGTGCCATACCAGTAATTCATTTCTGGCTACGCCATTGATGCTGTTTGAATTTTTTTATAATTCTAGACTATGATCAGAGACTCAAGTTCTTAAATCTGACAAATTTAACTGAAAGGCGTATGAGGGCTGACCAAATTCAAATGTTTAAAAGTTACATAGATCAAGTCTATCTTCAACATAGATAGACAATGAAATTTAAATATTAAAGAGCTATTTTACTTTCTGTAATTTTTTTAATTTGTAGTTAATTTAATCTTCATTTCAAAAATCTAACGGGGTTCGGGGCGGAGCCCTGTTTTAGGGATTCTGGTTTGTTGTAGATAAGAGAACCATTGGTAAAAATTAAAATAAATAATTGAACTTTTAATAAATTAAAATCTTAAATCAAATATACCATAAAGTACAAAAAGTACTAAATTATTATAACAATTTTATTGTCTATACCTCATCTTCAATGAGATTTACTCCTGTATCACACTATATTTAACAAAACCTGAAGACAAAATTAAAAATATATGCTTTACAAGTTAAATTCTACTTTAATTAGTAAAAAATGATTTTTAAATGCTAGTTAATTTTCTGTAAAAACATGAAAATAAATAATTTTCAAAAAGTAAATTATCATTCAATTAGTTTTTTATTTAACACCAAAGAAACTAAAAATCAACTTATAATATTTTTAAAAATTTTTTATTTTTTATTTTTCTAGAAATTGGACTGGGCTTTCTAGTGTTATGATTGTTTTAAGCTGATTTGTTAAATAAAAAAAATTCCTAGTTAATTTTTTTGAATTTTCTAAATTTTTACACTTTAACTTATTTTCATGTATATAAATAGTCTAGGAGTGTTTTGTATTAGAAAAAATTTGAAAAGTTAGTCTAGAAAATAGACTTAGGATTAGAAGAAATAAAATTGAGAAAAACCTCCAAATCAATCAAATTTTAATAACCCATAACGAAAAACAACTAAACTTAGATGAAAGATTAAACTTTAATTTTGATATGAGAGCAATCTTCTGATCGAACAAAGCGTTCAAAAGTTTTCATCCACATAAATCATTGCTTATAATAAGCTAATTAGATCAATAAGAAACAGATAATGCTAGGTCTAAATTATCCTAATTGCATGATTTATTTTTTAGAGAGCGGAATATTCCACTCCGAAAAAAAAATCTGACCCGAATATTTGCATAACTAAATAAAATTATAAACTACTTGAATTAAGAAAAAAAAGCTAATGAGATTAAGAGCAAACACAATACGCGACAAGGCTCTGTATACTAATCTAGTTTCTTATTACGCACTCTAATTATATAACTATATCTCTTTTTTATTGTATAAATTGCTAGTTTAGCTCAAGCATCGATAAGTAAAAAATGGACCAAATATTTATTTTAGTCAAACTCGTAAATATTTATTGCAAAATAAAATTTATGCACTGACTACTTGTTTTTGGGTTTAATTTATTGATAATGGCATGATTAATCGACTGGAAAATATTTACATTTTGGGCTAGTTTTAATGGGTTTTTAATTGCTTCAATAGCAAGACAATATTTAATTTCTAGTCAAGGATGCTTTAGCTCTGGCCTAGTAGACAAATTAAAATCAAACTGAGAGAAAATTTCATCTAGACAAGTTGACATATTATTTATTTTAAAGCTAAATTTTTTTTTTGCTAACTGTTCCAGACAAAAATAATGTCTTGAATAAAGTCTAAAAAAACACATTTTTGTGTCAAACAATCAATGTTTGATTAAGTGCTGAATATTTTAAAATTTAAAAGTAAATTAATCATTGAAAAATTTTAGCAAAATAAAATTTATAATTTAATTTAATTGAATTTTGAAAAGAAAAAATCACTCATTTAAATTTGATTTTGGACAATTTTCAAGAATTTTATAATTTAACTTGTAAAATCGGCAAATTGAAGTTTATGATCAAATTAAAAAGATCATGCTCAATATTTTTCATTTAAAAAATGCTTTTAAGTTATTTTAGAAATTAAATTTTTTTGCAGAAACACATTTTCAAAGTTAACATTCAATGTTAAACTTAGTATT
>VANL01001168.1:0-16633 GCA_006352455.1 Brachionus sp. 'Tiscar' | reverse complement strand
AAAAAAAAATTTTTATAAAATTAAAAACATGCACGCTAAACTCCCCTTATCAAAAAAATTTTTTATAAAACCAAAATTTGGGCCCCCGCCCTTTTTTTTTTTTTTTTTTTTTTTTTTTTTTTTTTTTTTTGGAAAACTAAATAAAAATTTAGCATGAATATTTTGAAAATTAATTCTTTTATTTTATTTATAGATAATTAAAAAAACAAAAATGGTCTAACAAAAAAAATTCTATTATTTTTCCAAAATAAAAATAAAAAAAAATGTTGAATTCAATATTTGGTCGTCGTAAAACATTTGAGGTTAACAGCCCGGAAACAATCTACAAGGTGCATTATCTGGGCAATGTGATGACATGTTTGCTCAAGGGCGCTTTTTTGAACTCGACAAACACTCTCAATTTAGACTCGAGTTTCAGCGAGGACATAAACTCCAATCAACTGTTCAGCATTGACAAACCGGTCAAGATATTGTGGGACAATCATGTGAAACACGGCGGTCAAGCCGGCATTAAAATGAGTTTGACACTGACCCAAGGGGGGCTCAGAGTAGACACCAGAGACCATGGAGTGACCGAATATTTTGGTCATAGAATTTATCTTTGCAAGGCCCATTCTATGAATCCAAAGCTGCTAATATGGGTCTACCAGCATGTGGGAAAAAATCTCAAAACTGAAGTAAGATGTCATGCTGCATTGTGCCAAAGCGCTAAGCATGCCATTGAAATTGATTTGCTGCTAAATGACAAGCTAAAGCAGACGTTTAGCGATTACAAACGGGAGAAAAAGAGACTTCAAAATTCCAGATTGTGCAATTCAAAAAATGGTGGTCTACTTCAAAATCAGTTGGGATACAAGAAACGAACTTTTCGAAGCGGAACTCAAAATTACAAGCCACCAGTTCAGCATGGTATGTGCAGTGCACCTAAATTGGATGATGTGATTGAAGAAGATGAGGACGAGTTTGATGAAATGGAAGGTCAAATGGAGCTTATTGAAGAAGAGAATGAAAATATGATTGAACATGATGAGCTAAGCCACGATTCCAAGGCCGAGACGCTTATGCCCAGATATGACAACAAAGTGAGCCAAGAATTGCTTTTGTCTTCTTCTTCTTCGTCGTCTATTTCATCATGTTATCCTTCTCCAACTCAAATTAACGAAGAACACTTTGAGTTCGAGTCAACTATTTTGTCTGAAAATGCTCCTAAGGCTTATTTGGAAGTAAGCTATGAATTTTTGTCCGATTTGAGTCAAGAACCAAAAAAAGCAGTAATTAAACATTCAAAGTCGTTCATGAGCAAAAATGATAAGAATGTCGCTAGAAATCCATTTAGGAGATCTAATTTTTCTAGGTCATTTACGGCCTTTACAGCCAAATTTATTCAAAGTAATAAATATGTGGAAAATGCAAACTATTTAAGAGATATAAATGAAGTGAAAGAGTTAAATTTGAATGAAAATTTGAATCAAAGTCAAACGTCAAGTTCGTCTTTGTCTTCACCAACTTTGTCTACAAGTTCTAAGTCTTCTTCGAATAAGTCAACTGAACAAATTGAATCAATTCAAAATAGTGAATAATCTAATTTAAACAAAAAAAACTTTATATTTGTAAATAAAATTAGAAAAAAAAAATTATAAAAAAAATTTTAAATAAATATTTTAAAAATTTATTATTATTTTTTTTTTTATTAATTAATTATTTTCAAAGTGTAACATAAAGAAAAAATTCGTGGAAAATGTTTAACACTCAAAACCCGGAGGGTTTTTTTTGACCTTTTGTTTTATATCTTATTTTTAATTTTTATTCCATGAAAAGAACATATTTTGCTACAAAAATAAATTAATTTTGATATTTTTTGATTTTAGATATCTGATTGAAAAATATTTTAAAAAATGATTACATTTATTTAACCAGATTCAAATAAAAGAAGAAATATAAAGCGCCGAAAATACCCCTCCGGAGTTTGAGTGTTAAATATATGACAAGGAGGAGTGGCATGTAAACTATAAATAAAAAATAAGTTCCGAAATGTACCAGGAAAAAGTCAGTAAGTGGCTGTTTGGGAATAAAAATGGTTGAAGTTAGAAAAATATTCGAATTTTTTTGAAAAAAATGCCGTAAATAAGAGAAATTTTAATGTAAGATTTAAACACTTGAAACATAAATTTTTTAAAAATTCCTAGAACTTTTTATCTCTTTTTGGCACTCATGGTCAAAATTCTATAAAAAACAATTTTTCGATCATATGACTCCTCATTACGTTGAAAAATAAGAGTAACATGAATTATGAAAATCTAAGAGTTTATAGAGTAATATCAAAGATTTAGGGTATATTTATTAACTTTAATAGACTTTAATAATTTTTATTTTTTAGTTCTTAATTTGAAATGATTTGGTACCGTATACCCTTGCGCGGTATTGCATGCACTTAAACCCAAAATTGATTTTAAGTGCATGCATCGCGTACCATCTCTCCCATGTTAACCCAACCCTATTGATTAACCCGTGCATTTATCCGGTCTCTTTGGTTTTAAGCGCGGCTTTTATTGCTAAAAATTAAAAAATAAAGTTGCGGTGTAAAATAAAATTTGAATTTTTATGCGGCATTTATTATTAAGGACAATGAAAAATCTAAACTAAGGATTTTGGTTTAGACGCTGGGACTAAAATTGGAAAAATAGAGAAAATTAAAAATTAAAAAAATGAATTTTAAATTATTTTTTTTATAAAAATTATGAAAAATGATTTAAGCGCGGCTTTAAAAATTGAAAGATTATCTAATTGATTAAAAAATATTTTATAATTAGTCATCGGTCAAAATTTTTTTTTTTTTTGAAGCATTTTTTGCTTCAATTTTTTTTAATTTAGTCTATCTGGTCTATCTGGTCTATCTGACTATCTGGTCTCCTACCTCGTTTTTTCAAATTTTGACTTTTATCATTTCGAAACAAAATTGGCGTTTCTTGGCTCATTTGTCGTATAATACATACAATAGGGGTTTCGGCTTCATTTTGGGCTGGTTGTGTATGGTAATTGGATGGACTAGGGCTAACATTTTGGACTGGTTGGGAAATTGTATCAGATGGATCTATTTCAAAAACTATATTCGGATCAGCATCAAAGCCATCAATTTCATCTCCATCATCAAGTTCGTCTATATAATCGGCTATTATTGTGTTGGTTTTCATAATATATGATAAAGTAGAGCGCAAATTAAACTGGTCAATTATTCCACATTGGCTAAAGCTCTTAATAATTAAAGTTGAGCTGAAATCTTGACAAATTTCAGAGAGCCAACTAATTGTTTTAACATATCCAGGAGATTTTGTGTTACCAAACCTGGTAAAAAATCTTTCATCCTCTAAAAACCATATGTTCCACTTATTGTGATATTATTTTTTAATTGAAGCAAACCAGCAAACATCGGCTGGTTGTAATAAATTAGTCATGCGCAGTGGAATAAAATTGGTGACAATACCATTCACGTATGCTAACGTGTATGCTAACTCTAAAAAATTTTAAGAATGTTTTTTTTTTTAAGATTTATATTAAAACAATGTATTACAAAAAATTACCTCTCAATCAAAAAGGACAGAAAAATACAACTTTTTTGTTTTGACCAGAATGCTATTTTTTCATATAATTTAATTGCTCGAGTTTAATGACTTTAATGTTGAATTTTTGTAGTTACATATTCTTATGTATCGAACACTGATTTTAATTTTGACCTTTTTCGACTAAAACTGCATGTTACTATAGTCGAAAATGGCACTAAAGTCGAAAAAAAGCATAAAAACGATTTTTAAGTAATTTGTGTATTTATATTAAATACTTTAAGATGTAAAAAATATTATTTTACTAAAAAATGGTGAACGCATAGTGAAAAAACAGTGAAATTTTGAGGATTCACATCTTTTTTTCTCTAGTTTCTAAAATTAATATTTTTTTTTCAAGTTTCTCTTCAAAATAAGTTCAGTCTAGCCTATTAATTGACCTCTACCTGCGACCTTGGTTGTCCTCATGAGACACCATATATAAATTGCGAGTTTAAATTAAATATTAGTGTTTTTATTAAAGTAAGCTATAAATTGTTTTTTTTTAATTTTCGAGAAGATAAAATCAAAAAACACCAAAAAATGACCATCGTTCAAAAATCTCAAAACTTTTTTGTTTTTGCCGAATAACTTTTCATCTATAAAATGTATTAAAATTTTGAACACATTTATAGTTGAATTTATTGAGGAAATTAAAAGAGTTGTCGAACTGGTAAATAAAGAACAAATTGAAAAGTCTATAAGATGTTTTAATCAAAGAGTGAGGAGTGTTGAAGAAGCTAAAGGGGAATATTGTCACAAATAATTTTAATTGAATAAAAAAAGTTAAGTTTCTGACTTAATTTTTTCTTAAAAACTTCGAACTTTTTAATCAAGTATTTTAATCTGTAGCTTCCCTTTGTTCTCTGGGAAATTATCAACTTAATGATATCTAGCACCAAAAGCTTTAAAAATACCCAAAATCAAGACTCAAAATAAAGATTTTATTTCATAAAGATATTTATTTAAAAGCTTAAATTCAATTATATATGAAAAATTAAAACATTAAGTATTTATATCGTACATTAAATGTGGTATAAATGAAGCAAAAACGTTAATTAACTATTTTACTTAGTTATGCAAAAATGCCATATCGCTAATTTAGAGACTAAATTATTAAAATCGAGCAATTAAGTTAATTAAGAAAAAAAAAGATTTATTTCTATAAATTTTCACAGCTTTTTTTCTCTAGTTTCTAAATTTCATCTATTTTAAGGAACTTTTTTTCAAAATTTATCCATTATGGCCTCCTACGACTTAGATTGTCCTCATATGAAACCATATATGTGTTGCCAGTTTAAAATTCCATTTTGTAGAAAATTTTTTAAATTAAAATAAAATGAGCCATATATTGTTTTTTTTTCGTCTAGTTTTCAAAAAGATTTAATCAAAAAACACCAAAAAATCATCATTGACAATATTTCTCTTTTGCCTCTTCAGCTTTTCTTAGTCTTTTCAACGTGTTTCACGTCCAACCACTTTTTTAATTTCCTAAATAAATTCTTTTCTATTTGAGAACTTTCCACACCATTACAGAAAGAAGAAATATTATTATTCCATAAACTTCTTACTTTAATTATATATTTTTTTGGGATAAGATCTAATTTTAAAATTTCGTTTTTTTTCCAGAATTTCATTTAAAAATAAGTTTTTGATCAGTTTTTAATTTTTAAATTTTTGTTGCGATAGAAAACATTTTGTATTTAAAATGAACCAGATTAAATATTTAAACATGAATAAATTATAATGGTGGTTAAACTTTGAAAAATAAAATGATATAATTTTTTCTTGAGAATATTGAAAAAATGCCTTTTCTCCAAAACTTTAAAAAAAAAACAATAATTTTGCTTTTGGCTAAAATGCTACTTTTTTTATTTTTATTTTAAAAGCACCTACATTTAAATTTTTAAATTGGCAAATATTGATTCAATTATAATATTTAAAATCATTAACCAACATTAGTTTATCTGTTTAAATGTTTTCTTTTAAATAAAAGCATAGAAACGAACTCAAATTTTTATTTAATTCGTATAAATTTCATAAATCTTACTAACTGTTATTAATTATTTTCTATTTTAATTAAAAATTTAAAAATTTTGTTTCTTGTTAAAAAAAAAATTGACAAAATATAACCATTTTTTAAAATCAAATCAATAATGATAAACTTGAAAAAAATTCATTTTATTTTATTTTATTTATTTATTTAAATAAATTATTTATAAATAAAAATTTAAAAATTTTTATTTAAATAATCCTTTACTCTAAGCAGAGTACTTTCTTAAAT
Organism: Brachionus sp. 'Tiscar'; assembly: GCA_006352455.1. Taxonomy (NCBI): domain Eukaryota; kingdom Metazoa; phylum Rotifera; class Eurotatoria; order Ploima; family Brachionidae; genus Brachionus; species Brachionus sp. 'Tiscar'. The sequence goes on along the minus strand of VANL01001168.1, from coordinate 10,753 downwards.
AAATTAATATCAGTCAAAAATAGTAGCACCAGTACCATTTTTTTTTATCTTTGCTTGATTTGTTTTTGCTCGAATCGAGAGGCTTTACATAGCTTGGTCGAACAATTGCTTGCCTGGGTGAATTCGACCATCTTGCAGAATTTCGCTCTTGTGCATAGGTTTCCGATGGTCGATGCGCAATTTCTACTCTATTTCCCATGACATCTCGATGTATGTGCTCGCACTAAAAAAATATGCTCAATAAATGCATAAAATATTAGTACCTACATAAAAGCAGTGTTTAATTTGACAGCCAATGCATCTCAGATCTCCCCTCGGTCTTGGGACATACAAAAAGTTATCATGAACCATTGTGAAGCTTTTTTTAATTTTTTTTTCCAGAAAAAAAAGTATTACATAAAAATATTTTTGCTATAATGAACTGATTTGATCCTTAGCGGATTCTCAAGTCTCTAATTAATCAATAACTTCTTTTTTTTTAATTAATAAAATATTTTATTTAAAGAAAAAAATGAATTTCTAAAAACAACAACACTTTTTCTTTTTTTCAACTTGGGGTTCGTTTTTTGGTGCTTGGTAAATGGGTTGAACTTGTTTTCGCGGTCTGGGTGTTTTTAGCGGTGGCAATTCCTCTGGCCAATGCTCACATTGAAAGCAATGCTTCATTTTACACGACAGACATCGCGGATCATTTACTGTATTCGGTACAAAATTAATTTTTTGATTTTTAGACATTTTAAGGAATGAATTCTTCAATTAAAAAATTTGAATTATTTAGACACTTATTGTGAAATTTTTATTTCTTTAGTTTTTCATAATTTCCATGACGAAAACATTTCAGAAAATGATAAGCAACGATACAATATGGTTGCTAGAAAAATAAATTCAAATATTTGCCAAAAACGTTCAAATAGTAGTCATTTTATTAATTTAATTTTTTTTAAAGGTAAAAATTTCAAAAACTTAAATGCGTAAGTTTTTAGTTTTAGTATAGTTTTGTTTATCTAAGATGGGACGATTTTTAATAGGCAAAAATCAATAAATTAAACTAGAAGAAATTTTTGGGCAAATTTAATTTCAAATTTTCCAGGTTTAGTAAACAAAACATTAAAATATCGTTAAAAGAGAAAAATAAGCTTTGTTTGTCTGCCTTGTGGTTATTTAAAAATTTTAATGTTAATTTTAAAACTTTTAATTTTCATTATCAAGCCTTTTTTTTTTTTAATTTAGTTTTATTACTAATATTTTTTTTTATAATAAGTATAATATTTTTAAAAATTTTAGAATTTAAAAAAAAAAATTTAAATTCAAAATACATTTTTTATTAATTATGAAGTAAGAATTAAGTAATTTTCTTTTAGAATAACCAAAGCAACAATACTTCAAACTTTTTTAAATTTTAAATTTTTCGAATTTTTTTTTATGAACAAGTCTTTTCACGCTAAAATGGTATTGTTGAAATTTATTATGACATTCAAACTAATTTTCTTAACAAAGCAACGTATCTAAATGTTATTATTATTCTAATTTTAGCTTAACCATGTTTGTTTTTTTATACCTGTTAGTCTAGGGAATTTGGCCGGAAGTCCTAAGATAAACTTCAGAGGAGAGATAGTGAAGACAAAGAGTAGATTGTGTTGAATAAACGTTTATTAGAATATTTATTATAATAAGGAAAATTACAAAGTTAAAAAGCTCTCTCTTATTAGAATTACCACTTCTATTTATATTCAGCAGTTATAAATAAAAAGAGCCATTAATAATAAATTCAAATCAATAAATTTTTAGAAATTTTTTTTTTTTTATAACCAAGTGACTTAAGAGGTTGATTAATTTTTCTTTTAACAAAAGTCCGTCCTGGTTAAATCCATACTTGTTTTTGAGTCACAAGTCTTAAGTCAAGTCAAGTCATAACTTTGACTTAATTTTTGTAGCTTAGACTTAAAACTGTGAGGCATCAAATTTTAAGTTGGAAAAATTTGATGCCTTAAATTGAGAAATGCTAGTTTCTGTGTTCATTCGTTTGACCAGTATGACGATCTATTTATGCATATCGCTGAGGTGGAGGCGGAGGCGGAGTGTGAGGTTGTCTGCATATTCCATAATCTATCGAATGATAAAAATAATAAAAATAATTCTTTTTTTTTAATTTTCCAATTTATAACTTAAATTTGTAAATAAGTAAACAAAATTTGTCATCAGTCTCTTTTTTAAAAAAGATAATTTTAAAAAATATCATTAGTCTTTCAAATATATAGAATGTAGGTATTTTAAATTTTAAAACGAAAAAAAATTTAAAATCGAAATAATTTAGTGTTTTTAAGAAAAAATAAATAACAAAAGAATACTTTTATAGATTCATTAAAAAATTTTTTGGTTTAAAAAATTCTGAAATAGTTTTGTTTTAAATTTTTTTAAATTATTTCCTTAAAGAAAATGCAAAAGGTCTAAAAAGAGTTTTTATCTTGTTACTAATCACTAATCTTTGTTACTAATAAATAACTTCACAAATTAAAAGAAACGTATTGATCGAATTTTGCAATTTGTCGCTAAATCTGGGTTCTAAAAATTAAAAATATAATTTTTGGAATTAAATTTTCAAGATCAATCAAAGATACCATGCTTTTTGTTATTATTATAAATTAAAAGAAAAGAATGAAAATCTTAAATATTTAAATTTTTTTAGTTAATCGAATAAAAACATTTTTACTTTGTTCAATTTAGAAAATTTAGATTTTGTTGTTTTCTATATTAAAAATTCACATTTAAAATATTTAGTTGAATACATTTATTAATTTATCAATTTATCATAATTTCAACTGACATAAAATTTATTGCAAAAAATGACAGTTAAATTTTCAACGAATTAAAACATTTTATTTAGGAATAGTTTTAAAAAAAATTATCTCTATTCTTTTCTAAATAAACGTTAGGAAGAAGAAAAGAATAAGGGAGAGAAGAGGGAAGGAAGAAGGACGAGAATAGGAAAGGAAGAAGGACAAGAAGAGGTGAGGAAGAAGAAATGAAGAGCAGAGGAATAAAAGCGTTCAAGTAAGTTTTCAATGGTACCGTAAAAAAAGACATGTCAAGACTTATTAATCTTATCAATTCGTTTGTAAATAGACCGATGAAATAAATTTTTAAAAAAGAGCTTTAAAAAGTTTTAAAGATAAATTTACTAGAATGTTTCTTTTTAAAAGTACGAAAAAATTCAATCATAACATAAATATATCTTGTCATGTTAAATGAGCCTAACTGGGTGACCTTTTTTTTTTTTTTAGTCTTTTATATTTCGCACTCATTTTATTCAAAAACTCCAAAAATACTCACCGAATTAGACAAGTTTTTTCTAGTCATCCCTTTACCTTCTGCGGTTTATTTGGTGAGGCCTTATTGGGTGAACAATTAGCTCAATAAGAATTAAAAAAAGGCTTTTTTGTTTTTTTTAATAACTAAGCTATATGGTGAAAGTCAAATTTTTGGACATCATATTGGACTCAAAACTTACATTTGGTCCAATGGTAGACGAATTGAAAGAGCGCTGTTACCCAAGACTTAATGTTATAAAATATCTGTCAAATAAGAAATGGGGCTTAAAACCACTTACATTAAGTAATGTTTAGAAATCTCTAATAGGTTCAATATTGGATTATTCTTATTGGATTATAAGATATTTAAATAAAAAATATTGTATTTCCTTTTCAACATACAGTTTTTAACTTTTATTTTTATTTTTTCTCTTACTTAATTTTATTAAATTACTCTGAAGGAGCATTAGCTCGATACAGATTTAACGATACAGAAGTTGTCAAATTCTTGGTCAAGTCTATTCCTTGATTCACTTTTATTAAAATTCGATTTAATATTCGACTAAAAATAATTAATCGATTTATGAATTTTGTCAATCGATTAGAGTCGATTGACGTTTGAAATATCGAACTAAATATTAAAAAATAAAATCTTTATGAGCATATCAAGGAACAAAAATGATTATAACTAAGTAATACTATGTAAATTTAATGAGTTGAGACTAAGAAGTATAAAGTTTTGATTTACTAAATAATAGGCATTTGGGGAATCATGTCTTTTGCTAGACAAATTGTTGTGCCATGTACAGGGAAGAATTATCTAATATATTTAAATGAACCACTTATAAAATCAATTAATACTATCCTTAGAGCTTTTAATCGAGTCTGACCATGACTGTATTAATAAAAATAGGTGGTCATTTTAAAGCTTAAAAATTAAAGAAATTAAAAAACATCTGGATTTTATTTTCTTTGATTACCGAAATAAAGAAAAAAAAACAATCCAACTTTTTGTGCCATACTGTATATAATTTGGCTTAATTTATTGCCTTAAACTTGAGAAACCAGATAGACCAGATTATTTAAATTCGAGGAGAACCTCAGGCTGCTCAGAATGAAATTCAGTCCTTCTTTCTAGCACAGCGTTAAATAATAAAATGAGTTAAGTGAAAATTTAGAATATTTTAACTATGCTTCTAAACAGAGATGTATAATCATTGTGATTACCTAATCGATTACGGTAATCAATTACGATTATTTAATCGTAATCGTAATCATAATCGTAAAAAAAAAAGCAAAAGTAATCGTATTCGTAATCATAATCATTTTTTTTTAAAACTTAAAAATAATCGATTAAATAATCGATTACAAAATAAAAAATTCATTTATTAATAAAAAATTTAATTCAAATTAAAATAAAAAAAATAAAGTTTTTCTTGTTATTTTTAATTTTGATTTAATTTAATATTCTTTTATATTAAATAATTTTCGTTAAGTTTTAAAAAGACTAAGTTCTGAAACAATTTAATGCCACTTCTACGCCGTTTATTACTTAGGATATGACCTGCAAAATTGAACATACGCTCAACACTGGCCGATGATGCTTGAACACTCAAATATTTCTTTGCCAGTTGAGCTAATCCATCAAATTTAGTTTCGTAACATTTCCAAAAATTTAATGCATCTGTGAAATCATTTTGACGGATTAAATTAATGTACGAATCAATCGATAAATCGAAATCATCAGATTTTTCTAATACTTGTGATGGTTCCTTATATGAAATATAATTATTTCGTCTAACATTATTTAGATTAAGACTTTTCGATTTATTGACAGTTTCATTGATAGACGAATCAATTGGATTCAATAGTTTTAATTGAAGTTTAACAAGATTTTTTACATTGGCTTGCATTGACGGTTCAAATGTATCTAAACCAAAATTCGGATCCAAAAATGTAGCAATTTTAAATATATCATTTTCAATCAAATCGTCTTTATTAAAACGTGTAACTAAACAATTATGCAAATTAGATCTTAGCGATCTTGTATAATTAAAATCCTCAATATTTTTGATCAAATTTACTTTCAGATAAATATAACATGGATAAACTCTAGAGATTGAAACTCTATTCGCTTTAAATAAAACATAAATAAAGTATTCATGAATTAAACCAATTAAGTGAACTTACATTGTAATTCATTTGTAACAAACTCAAACAATTCCAAGACTGTTTTTAACTCTTCCAACATATCTCTTTCTAAATCACTTAAACAAAATTTGCGCTTTATTTCTTTTTGTTTAGCAGTTTTGTTTCTCATTGCACCTCGTATTGTCTTAAAATCTTTTTCAGTTAATTTTAAGACTGAACGGATCATAAACAAAATTGAGTTCCATCGAGTAATCACTGATTTATGTAAAGACAATTCTAACTTTCTTTCTTCTTCAGCGATTAAAGTAGAAACTTTGGATTTGGAAACTATATCTCTTGAAATGTGTTGTATAAGTTTCGTATATTGTTCATCCAACACAACTCCATCCTTGATGACAAGTTGAATATTGTGTGCAGCACATGGTAAAAATGCTAAACCAGCTTTAGCTGAATTAATAAAACTATATCAATATCAGCAGCATCTAAATCAGTCAAATTATCATCATCAATTTCTTCATCAGATTCAATTGATTGGCTTAATTCGTCACTTAAATCATCTAATTCTAAAAGAACTTTATCACGTTTAATAAACGTGGTTATTTTTGTTTGATTGCAATTGATTGGCTTATTCATTGTGTTTATTTCTTTTTCTAACTCATTTCTCAATGTTGCTTGTTTTTTTTCTTCCAAGTTGTCTAATTTTCGCTGTTTTTCAATTAACATATTTGTTATTTTTACTAATTGATCTTCGTCAGTACATTCTAGAGTTGTTTTAAAAGCTTTTTTGTTATTGGCTGCCTGATCACACACTATTTTAAATATTTTTTTATCAATGCCAAATATTTTTACTATGCTATCATATTGTTGTTTTATTTTATCACCAGTGTGAGAACCTGAAACATATTCGAAAGCGATTGGTATTGTTTGCATTGACCAATCTTTGTCAATACCTTGAGCTATGTAACCATTATAGCACCTGCTAATACCATCAGTCCAGCCATCTAAAGAGACGTTTAACCAATCAATAGTCGCTAAATCTAATTTGATCTTTTCTTCTACTCTCATTCTCATATCTGGTAGTCCCGAGTCTTTTATTTTATAGCGAGTCGGGATATTAAAAGATGGATCTAAATATTCAACGTATTCTTTAAAGCCGTCTTTTTCGATTATTGAAATAGGCAACATACACTTAACTATCATATTGAGTAGTCTTTTATAACTTTATATTAATAAAAAAAATGATTATTTGAATGTTAAATTTAATAAGAAAAAATTCTCACTGTTCTCTCTGATTATAATCGTTCTGTTTATATTTTTGTTTGATTGACACTGAGCCCATGCTAATTAGATTAGTTGAATTCATAGATGGAGATGAGAAATCTAATTTTCTTTTTTTGTTATTTGGTGTATTGTTGTTAGATTGCTGTTGAAGAATAAACTCTTGATATGCTTCTTGATGACCTTTGATGTCTGAATTCAGGTGTTTAATCAAATTTGAGGTTGTTAAACCATGTATTCTACAAATTATTCTTTCATTGTTTTTATTTTTACGGCCCGTCTTATCACAAGTGTTACAATAATACTTATATGTTCCCTTGTCTTTTTCATCTTGTAAATTGTCATTAAGTTTGGTGAAGTAATTAAAAATATTTGACATATTGAATTAAATAACTTTGAAAATAATTTTTTGTTGATGATTTTATTTAAATTTGCTTTTAGTTTTTGAAACATAAAATACTTTAGAAAATTTGCAATCATTAATTTTTCATAAAATTTCAATTTTTTTTAATGTGCACTGTAAATGGTCTTTATTTGAAGTAAAAAATTTACAACAAAAATTAACATGGAATTTATGATTACTTTTTGATTACTGAATCGATTACATAATCATAATCGTAATCAGAATTTTTTTTTGTTAAATAATCGTAATCGTAGTCGTAATCATTAAATTATAATTTTAAGTAATTGTAATCATAATCGTAATCATGTCTTTTTTTCCATGATTATACATCTCTGCCTCTAAAGCTGACTTTTCTTACAAAAAATACTTACTCCTTTATGTTGATGACATGGTCACTTTCTTCTTATTTAATAAGACATGAAGAATTGAGACAGAAATAAATAATTATTCTTAAAAAAATAGAACAATGAAAGATGAAAATTTACCCAAATAGATGTAGCTACACAATTTTTTCAAAAATAAGAAATTTTAAAAATATCTTTAAGTTTATAACCGGTTAATAATAAAAACTATATTTATTCTTTAAAAGCTTTATTAAAGTAATTGAATATTCTGAAGTTCTACGAATGGAATCCTAATCCTATGGATACCCATAAGCCTGTGTCAAGAACACGAGCTCATAATTAAGTCAAGATGTAAATGTAAATGTATTTGTCAGCATTTTGAAGCGTCTAACTTCTGAGATACTTTAAAAGCTTTACTTATCTTTGTCTATCAGTTGACAAGCTGATGAATGAGTGATGATTCAGGGTAACAAGCTTCAACTACTCAAGCGAACTATTCCCTATTCTAAAACCAATAAATTCCAAGGTCTTTACTTTGATGAAAGTCTCTGCTTTGAAAAGCAAATAAAAAAAGTGAAGACTCAATACAATAAGAATTTTCCTTTTAAAAAATTGCAAACTCAATTATTCCATATTTGTATCAATCCTTAATTATTATTTAATGTAAAATATTCTAAAACTGTTTTGATTTTATTTTAAGTTTAAATTATTTCATATTTACCTGAAAGAGCTTAGGCTCGAACACACTAATAAAGCTAAACAATATATAATAAAATTATCAATATGAAAATATTAAAACTTTTGAGTATCTTTATTAAAAAAAACTATTTTTAAAGGAGCTTTTAAATTATGGATTTATGTAATTTGTATTATTTCTTTATTTTTATATTTTTTTACATGAACTTAAAAGAGGTTCATCTGTATTGTTGAATAAATAAATACAAAAATTAGAATGTTGCAGAACTGAAAGGCTATTAACACTCAAAGGACCGCGGCGTCGATTTGACACTTTTGGAGCATAAATCCTTGAATATTTTTTCTTAGAAAAAAGTTTTTAGTAATTTTATTCCACAAATATTATTTGGTATCAAAAACAAAATTTTTTCAATTGACATAAAATTTATTCAGAATAAAATATTAATTTTTTTAACCATACTTAGTCTTATTAACTTGAAAAAGCCTAAAATTTGTCTAGTTTTTTGCATGTTTTTATAAAAAGTGTCAATTTGACACCGCCGGTCCTTAGAGGTACAAAAAATATCGGGCTTTTGAGTGTTAATTAAAAAAAATCTATAAAATATTTCCAAGTTTTTATTAAGTATAAAATATTTAAAAAAATTATCCAAATTTGTCTAAAATAAAATTTCTTTCTTACTAAATTCTTTTTTATTTAAATTATTCTTCTTCTTGTTCTTTATTTGGAGTTGAAGAGGATTTTTTTTCGACATTTGGTTCCGGATCTTTTTTTGGCTTAGAATTTGCTGTATCATTCGTGACCGCAGTTTCTTCACTGCCTTCAGTCTCGTCAGAGTCATTTTTTTTCGCTGCTGCTTTTCTCGGTAGCATTATGTTCTCACCAGGAGACAAAGTCACATCCATTAAAAATTTATAACTGTTTCCTCTTGGATCAATAATTTCTACAAAGTCAAAATGTGTTTTTTCTTTTCCTTCTTTATCATCATATTTTACTAGAACATTTTTTATCTAATTTAACTATTTAGTCTGGCTGCGTGAAAAAAAAAACTAAGAAAAGTACTTTTCCAATGTCATTAAGTGTTTTTGAGTACTGATCAAGATCGTCCTCATTTGTCTCGGACTCCTTAAGCGGAAACAAGTCTGATTTTGACTTTTCACCATATATTTGTACCATTATTTGACTATTTTTTTTGCTCTCTTCGGACAAGTATTTTCGATTCTTGCTTTGATCAGAGACAACCTTTTCTTCCATATGTCTTATTAAAATAGGCTTGGAATTGCTTTAAAATAATCAATTTAAATTTTTGTTTAAAAATTAAAAAATTTTCTACTAAAATTCATGTCCCTTGTTACTGGTAATTTTTATGCTTTTTATTTTGCAAAAATTACGTCTTGAGCCTTCATATATAAATCGAACATTTTGAATCTAAAAAATAAATTTTTTTCAACTCTTTTATTTTTATTTTAATCAAATATTTAAACCGTTCCAATGAATGACTCCATTTTCTTAAAGGTATGAACTCCGTCTTTGGATTCAATTGGTTTTTTAAGCATAAATAAATTTGTTTCATCGGTCTGGCCATTCAGTTTTATGAACAATTTTCCATCGTCACTTGGCGGATCATTGCTTGGCTCTAAAAATTTAAATTTTTTAGCATGGAATATTTTAAATTGTATTGTGTGATTTTTCTTCAAAGCTTTGAGTAAAAAGCTCAATGTTTTTTATAGTTATTTTAGAGAATAAATTTATTTAATTTAAATATTTTTCCTAATTTTATTCAGTTATTTTTCAATCAATTCAAATAAAATTTTTCGGTTTAATTAAATAAAGAAAAAAAAAACAAAGCTAACATTCATTTGAAGGTTAGTGAAATTTTCTCGTATAATCTATTTTAGAATACACGAGAAGAGAAAAAGTATTTTGATGAATGTTGTGATTAAGCATAATCACAACCACGAGCTCATTGTGATTATGCTTTGTGTTATTTGAGTATTTGAGATGGAGAGTTTTTTGTCTAATATTTTACACTAGCGACTTGCTAAGCGCAAGAAATCATAGTATTACACTGTAACGTTTTCTTACCAAGATAGAGCTCCTTCAGAATAGATTTTAAAAAAATATGGTAAATGAGCCTAACCGGGTGACCTATTTTTTTTATTGCATATTTCGCACTCATTTTATTCAAAAACTCCAAAAACCGAATTAGACCAGCGGTTAATTGGGTGAGGCCTTATTGGGTGAATTAGGTTAACCCAGTTACCCCTGATTTTGTAAATATTTAGCCCGAAAACTAACCTCTTTTTCAGGATATTCACCGAATTCACCCAATTAGCTCAACAAGAATTAAAAAAAGGATTTTTTGTTTTTTTTTAATAATATAAATGTTTAAAATATTCTTTTTTATTATTATTTCAAATATACGCTACAACATAACTATTTGGAAAAAAATTAAAACGAACTTAAATTTAAAATAAATTTGATGCTTGATTTTTTTCAGTTTAAAAGATTAGTCGAGATATTCATCACATTGAAACTCTAACCCTTTGTTATTGTCTTAGAATGTTGTATAAAT
>VANL01001167.1:0-16638 GCA_006352455.1 Brachionus sp. 'Tiscar' | reverse complement strand
CTCGGCCATCAAAACGGCCAACATCAACTTTTGACGGTCTAGTGGCCGCCACTCACGGTACCCAACACTAATTTTTTCGATAGATAAATCAATAATTTTTTAAAATAAACCGTTCTATAAAAAAAATTTAAAATAAACGTCCCTTTAGTCATAAGCTTTAATCAGGTTCAATTTTTAGATAAAAGAAATTAAGTAGATAATATATTCAAATTTAGTTATGGTTTGGTTTTTGAATGAAAATTTTTTTATTTTATTTGTATTTTAGATGCTTTTTCAATTAGGAATTGTTAAATATATTTCAACGATAAAAAAGAAAATTTCAAAAGTTTATTGATTTAACATTTTTATTCTATTTAATTTCACCTAGGGCTCTAGCAATAAAATACCGATTAATATATTTAATTTAATAAAATAATTACTAAAAATTAAAAATAAAATTTACATAACATTACATTGAACAACTTTATGATAGTAAAAAAAATTTTTAAAAAATTTACTGATTTTAAATATTTTAATATGCAAGTTATTTTAACACTAGAAGTACCAAACGAGTAATTTGATTCGTTTTAAAAAATTTTAAATCCTCATATCTTTTTAGTTCAAATAAAAAATCTTTTTTGAATTATGTTGATTTTAAAATTTTCTATCTTTTATCACTCTTTTAGTTCTTTTTAAATATTTTGCATTAAAAAACATGAAAAAAATGTTTGGTGCTTCGAGTATTTATTAATTTAAGAAATTAAGAATTAATATCTATTTTTTATTTGAATTTTGTACAAACATTCCCCATTTGTTTTGAAATAAGTTACATTCATCATATTAATATCTGCTTCAACCAAAGCTAAAGCACCATGAATCTGAAGCATGTCGGCCCAGTAGTATTTTAATGAATCTTTTGGTATGTCATTTAAGTGTTGCTTTGAATAATAAGGAATGTTTGTAACTCCCGATACAATATATTCCACAGTCCAGTTCATGTCATTATGACTAATGTGCTCCATATCATGTTCATGTCCTTTTTTTGCAAAAAATTATATTAAAAAAAAATTTTAAGATATTCAAATAGATAAAAATTATTCAAAAATTTGCGTTATTTGTTTGCAAAAAAATTATTCAATGAAGAAATATTACCTGCAAAGTATGCATTGACTTTATACTTGTGAAGCAATGGTCTTAAATTATCAACTAAGCAATTTGTTGGTCCATGCTCTGCTACTGACCAAATGGGATAATGACCAGCTACAATAACATAAGGATATTTATATTTTGATATTTCAATCAATTTTTTTTCTATATCAATGTAATAGTCTTTAACTTTATTGGAATTTGTTAAATTTAAATTTAATCGCTTCATTTGATGTTGATCTGATCGATCTTCGAAGCTTTTTGTTTGACACAGTAAAACAGTATCAATACATAGAAAATAAATGAGTTTGATTTTTCCTTCGTTTATTTTTACATCAATTGAATAGTTGAAATTTGGAAGGATCCTAAATTTTTGCTTATTAATTACAATTTTTTTTTAAATAAAAATAAATGTGAACCATCTTTTCGATCTTTGTGTGTATAGAATTTGTGCAAGTGGATCGCCTAGGTAATCATGATTTCCTAAAATTAAAAACCACGGAATATTTTTATCTTCAAAAACTTCTTCAAATGATTGCTAGAAATTAAAATTAGAAAAAAAAATTAATTATTTGTTGTTAATTTTTTTTTGATCACTTTAAATCTAGGATCATCAACACTTTTTACACCATCAAAATAGAAATTATCGCCTAAACCTAAATTAAAATGAACTTTCATTTGCTTAGATATTTTGTGCATATAAAGAGCAACATTTTGTTGAACAATTGTTCTATACGGAAAAATAGGAATTCCTCCCCAATCTCCTAAGGCAAAAAACCGAACATAATTTTCAGTAATATTAACTTCAACAGCCTTGTGCGAGTCTAATTTATAATTTTAAAAACAAAATTTAAAATAAAAAATTTTAATTTTTACATTACTTGAAGGAATTTTCAAATTTAAATTTGGAAATTTACGCTCCAAAAAGCAGATTCCAAGGCTAATATTTACAAAAAATAAAAATAAATAATTCATTTTTAAATTTTTAAATTATGGTTTTTGCTTTTTATAATTATAATTTAAAAAATCATATGATAAAAATAATTTAAGCAAAGATAACCTTTATTTTAAAAAAAACTAATTAAATTAAAGCTCTTGTTTTAATTGTTTACGTTGTTCTTCTAGTTCAATGTGTTCAATGGTCTTTTTAAATTTTTTTAGTGGTTTTTCTATTTGTGTATTTGATTGATATTTAACATTAAAATCATGATCATGATCGTGTGTGTTCAATTTAGAAAATTCTTCATATAATTTTTTAAATCGTTCAAGTCGACTACTTTTGCTTTCAACATCTAACCATCTATTATAATCATTTATATCTGAGGATTTTAAAGTACGCTTTTGTCTTCTAAAATTATCATGCAAGTAGGGTTGTAGATAAAATATTTTCTCTTGTGATCCTTGATAGCTTGGCAAAAAAACTCTCAATCGCTTTTTTTCATACTTATTTTTAAAATCAACTTTTACCAAATTGTTCAAATTATCCATTAATAATTTGTAATCGTTTTTGACAGCATTTTCGTGCATTCCTGAATTGTTAACTGATGGTTTCAAAAGTATAGCCTTACTTTTATAATTATAAGTATTTTTTGCCATCACAAGTTCTTCAAAATTAAGTAATGATGGCTCAAAAGACTGGAACTCTTTTTTTCCTATTGAAATTTTTAGTTTATCCTCTAATAAAGAGACGGAAGGATTTGATACGTTTAAATTATCACTAACATTATTCTTATTGACCAAAGCAAAGTTTTCTTGTCTTGGATATAAAATTTTCTTTGAAACATTTGGTAAAACGTTATTCAATTCATTTATTTCACTCAGAGTTTCAACTATTAATCGAATAAATAAAAAAAACTCAAAAAATTTAAAATATAGAAAATTCATTTTTATAAAAATTCAATCATTTTGAAAATTGAGAACTTATATTATCTTAATATAAAAGAAATTAATTTATTAGTATATATTGTCAATCTGTTGTTGATTTTTGTAAATTTGAAAGTCACTTAATTTTTTTTTAAACGATTGAATTTAAATTTTTATTTTAACAAAAAAATTAAAATTTATTATGAAAATAAATCAGTTAAAAAAATTATAGCTATTTGTTATGTTAAAATTTCTAAAAATTCCGTTTTTTAATAGCTTATTTTGATAGCTTTTCGTTTATTAATAAAGCTTTTAAGAAAGATAGAAGGAAATAAGAGAATTTAGCTTTTTAAATTTTATTTTAAAATATTATTGTTATTTTTATTTTTCTGTGCTGAGCTAATGCTAAAACCTTTAGTTAAAAAAATATCGAAATCAAAATAAAAATAAATCATATAAAATAAAAAATAAATTGAAAATAGTTAAAATAAAATAAGTTAAATATAAAAAAATATTAAGAGTAGATAAAATGAAATAGAAAGTAGCAGTATACATGTGTTTAAATATCTGATGGCTCAGGACAGAAAGAAAAAATAGTAAGGTAGCAATTACAAAATCGAGTCGAATATCCGAGATATCTTAATTCGAAGTTGGCTTTATATTCTTCCTCTAACTAATGGAATAGAATGACTTCATCCTCCTCTTACATTTATTTCGCTCAATTCAAAAAGGTGATTCCAGTTTATTTAAGGCCTCGTGTTGTAAAATGTTCATATTTTAATTTAAATATTGACCGTATAAACCAAAATCAATCATGTATGACTTATGAATTAAAAAAATAAAAATGAATTTATTTAATTAATTGTTTTTAGCTAAAGTATGCTATTAATGTAAGATATTTCTATGATTTGGGCTGATTCAGCTTCTTCCATTTATTAAATTTGTTCAAATGCAATCGATTTAAATTTGACAACAGTGGAATACTTTCTCGTTTCTCAAAATCTAACTGATTGTTAAAAATTCAATTGATAAGCAAAAGTTATAACGAGTAAACTAAGATGATATTGATTTATTGTTGAATAACTATAAGTAAAATATGAAAATAGGCTTTGATTTTACATTTCTAGTGTCATATTCATTTACATTTCTATTTAATTATCTGTTAAATTTTTCTAGCCTTTTATATATAAAATACTTTTCAATTTGTCAATGGAACTTAAACTTTAATTAAATAAATAAAATAAAAGTAAAAAATTTCATATAAATAAGATCACTGATTTTTCTTAAAAAACATAATTCTAATTTATATATTAATGTTTCGATTAAAAATTTAAGGATAATAACTAGAAACTAATTTAGTCTCGGTTAAATATTTTTCCAAGATAAAAATTTTTCCAATAGCAATTTAATTCCTAGTTTCCTCACATCGAAACTTGTTTTTTTCATTATAAAAAATCACTTAATATTTAAAATGGAATGTTATTGAACTAAAAGTAGTTTTAAATTGGACAAAAAATAAATTATTATTTTTGATTTGAATAATAATTGTAAAAAAAAATTTTATTAAGAAAAATTTAAAAAATTCAATAGAATGCCAAATGATAAAAATATATCAACATGAATAATTTTAGACAAATTAATATCTAATTCATGAATATCTTTATAGAAACATCTATCTTTTTCTAGCTGATCTATATTATAACGTCTACTCTCACAAAAATCTTGCCCATTTTCATATATTTCTCTTATTTTGGCACCTTTTAAAATTGCATCACTACAAGCTTCGTACATTAAATTACAGTATTCTAAACATACTGTTAGCCTTTCATTTCCATAAAATTTGAATTGATTAGGTGCACATATATAACACATTAAATTGTTCAAATATTTTTGACATTTTATGGATGAGCCTATCAAAGGCTTGACTTTGCTAAATGTTGATTCGATTTCACGCTGTAAACAACACGAATTTTCTCTGTACCAAGTGCAATTTTTCAAATTTATTTGTGGAGATGGGGCACGATTATTGAAAAAAGAACAATAATTTAAGCTTTTATCATCTTTAAGTGAATATTCATTTAGCGACTCATTCCAATATTTTTTGTTTAATTTTTTGGCAACGACAGCGACTTTGATTAAAATTATACAAACAAGAAGATTTTCTAAGTTATTAAACATTGTCTGATTTTGAAACTAGCACTTTTCATATAAGTAAAATTGATAATTACTCTTTAGTTTTTTTTTTCATTCATAAATTCAAATTATTAAGTTTTATTGCATTTTTTAGAATAATTATGGATTAACATAAAAAAATAAATATTTCCTTTTTTGATTACTTATTAGTAAAAAATCGATTAAAATATTATTAATAAAATTTTTATTTTTCTTGATTTTTTGTTTCAAAGAAAAAAATAAAACAGAACATAAATTTAATTGACTTAATTTACTTAATTTTTGAAAATCTAATTAAGTAAAATTAAAATAGCTTAACAAAGAAAAAAAGTTTATCTTTTAAATTTTTCTGAATTTATTATTTTTTAAATTTAAATCGTTCGATTTTATTATTTTCTGTTTGAGAGTGTCTAAAAACATTAAGTGAATCGAATGATTTTAGAAAAAATAATATAATGATATAAGACTAAATAGAATTATATACAATGTATACACTTTAAATAATAAATTATTCATTTAGCGAAAAAAGAAAAAAATATTTTTAAAATTTTAAAAATAGCTAAACAAAAATAAAATTTTCTAAAAATGAACAAAATTAGCTCTAAAATAAATGGAATTAAACCGATTTTGAATCAAAATGGGATAACCAGAAATCTTACCAGTGAAAAAGACATATTATTTGGTTTTGAAAAGGTATATGATCAAACTCAGCTTAATTTAATGAACGAACGATGTATTTTAGTTGACGACAATGATAAACAAATTGGAACAGAAACAAAAAAAAATTGCCACTTGATCACAAACATAAACAATGGAATGCTTCACAGAGCATTTAGTGTATTTCTTTTTGACACAAATAATAGACTCCTGATGCACCAAAGATCATTACAAAAAATTACATATCCAAATCATTGGACAAACTCGTGCTGTAGTCATCCCTTATCCACAACAGAAGAAATGGATACTAAAAATGATCATATAGGAGTTAAAAGAGCAGCAAAACGAAGACTTATTTATGAACTTGGAATGAATGAGTCACAATTTTCAGAAAATGACTTGAATTTTATTACTAGAATTCAGTATAAAGCTGAAAATGTGCCTAGAGATGACGTGTTTGGAGAAAACGAAATAGATTATGTTCTTTTTTTAAAGGGAGATTATGACTTAAACGTAAATACAAATGAAGTTAAAGCAATCAAATTTTTTTCTATGTATGAATTAAAAGAATTTCTAAGAGAAGAACAAAATCAAAATTCAAGTATCCAATTGACTCCTTGGTTCAAACTTATTTGTGAAAAATTCTTATTCAAATGGTGGTCTAAATTAGACGATATTTCGTCGATCAAAGATGAAAAGACTATTCATAAATTTTAAGATTTAAAGCCATTTTTTAATCAGTTTTTGTACTAATAAAATAAAATTAAATGCAACAAAAAATTCTATCAGTGAACATTAAACATTAAATTTCATTGAGCAGGAAATTAAAAACATATTATTCTTTAGCATATGCTATTTAACACAATTTGAATATGTAAATTTTATTTTAATGCCTGATGTTGTGTTCAAGTGGCTAAAATGCAGACAATTATTTGGACTTTTATCTACATCTGAATATTTGCATTCATCTACTTAAAAAATATTTTAAATTTAACTCTTCTTATCAAATAAAATAAAATTTTGTATGAGTAACCATGACCACAATAAATTCTAATTATTCTCTTTAATTGAGATATAATTCAAGTCAAGATCGCTTCAAAAATTAAATTCATTGAAAAAAATTTTAGATGAATATATCCTTCAATTCCAATTAAAATTAATTAAAAAATCACGGTCAAAATGACAAAAGCAAAAATAACCTTTTGTAATGAGCAAAAACTAATACAAGAAGAGAAGGAAAGGCTAAGAAAGCTTCGAATAATTCAGGTAAGAGAGATTTCTAAGCAAAATGCGGCCAATCTACGCCAAGCTTTTCGAAATGAAAAAGATAAAGAAATTAAAAAGCAGCTAGAAAAAAAAGAGGTATAAAAAAATCTTTTTTAAAAAAATAGAAAAAATCTAAATCTTATTTTTTTCTTAAATTAAAAGACCGTTAAAAAACAAGAATATGAAGAAAATTTCAATGAAATTAAAAAATTTGTTGAAAGAGAAATTGACAGCATTGGTAGTGGCCATCTGTCAGCCGCTAATTATGTAACTTAATAGGTTGTTTGTTAAAATTTTTATATTTTAAATATTATTTAGGATGATCAAGCAGAATTGAGACAAAAACAAGCAATAGAAAATCAAGAAAGAGCAGCAATTCGAGGGAGGACTGCAATTATTGTGGAAAAAGCTGAACGAACTGAAATTGAGAATAAAGAAAATGCTCATATAATCGCTCGTCAGAACGCTATTGAACAGGAAAAACTTAGAGCTGCCAAAATAGCCAAACTTCCTAAGCCGATCGATGATGATATAGAATCGATCGCTTCTAAAAAACCTTCTAAATTTGTTTCTATGCATGATGTTGATGCTTTCATGACAACAAGATACCATATGCCTGAAACTATTGTAAATAAGGCCACATTGGAAGAAATGGTATTTTTAACGAATAAATTTTGAATTTAAAATATTTTTCTAAATTTAATTTTAAAGGAAAACTTTGATGCACGTGAAAGTGCAATTAATGAGGAAATAAAGCTAAAAAAATATGAACATGAACTTAAACGGCAAAGCAATGAACGAAATGAAAAAGCTCGTTTAAGAGGAAAATATGCTTTAGAAAAAGAAATTTTAAGCGAGGTAATTTTCATTAGAAAAATCGAAGTTTTTATAATTTAGATATTTTTTACATAGAATTACAATGATATCATAAAAGAATTAAATATTTTGGAACAGGCTGATCGGGAAAAGCGTCAAAAAGAGTTGATTAATATTCCAGTAAAATATATTGAAAATGTGAAATTTATAAATACAAATTTTATTTTTTAAGAAAGAAATTTTTGTACCATCTTGGCAAAGAGAACAAGACAAAAAAGAATTTCAATTGGAATTAGAAAGAGAATTTGAAAAAATCTACGTCGATACAAATATGCGCAAAGAAGAAATGCCACAGCCGATTGATCCAAATAGAATCGAAGAAATGAGTCAGAATGGTATTGAAGATGATAGTGAGCTAGATCTAACAGTTCTGAATGAAGAACCTAAGCAGTTAGATAACTTTGAACCGGTTCAATTGGATGACAGAGCTGAAAATTTAAAATATGATTCGAATAACAAATTTGATGCTAAAAACGATGATGACGAATTTTTACCAAATACAGCTCAAATAAATCCATCAAAATGCTCACCAAAGCCTATTGAACAAAATTTTCCTCAGGTTTCAAATGAAGTTTTACCTGAAAGCATGGATCATCAGCTAAATAGTGTCAACAATTGTTCCAAAAATCAATCATGTATGACTTGAATTAAATAAAATATGAAAATGAATTTATTTAATTAATTGTTTTTAGCTAAGGAAAGTTTAGTCTTAAGCAAATTGCTTGAAAAAATTAAAAAACAACGAGAAGAAATAGCACAAAAATCGTCAGTTGCGAATCTTTCTCTTGAAGATTCGAACATTAGTGATTTACCTACTAATGAGAGAGATGGTGTAGAACAGCAAAAATATGATGAAACTGTCAAAGAAAAAAATTTGGATGAGTCAAAAAAATCCAATAATGAATCTAACTCTGAGGATAATGAGTCATTTGGATCAAGTGAAGAATTAAGTTACACATTAAGTTTGAACTCAAATACACCTAGATCTGATATTGAAACTAGCGATAAAAAAGCTTCTCTTAATAATAAGGAAAAAAAAATTATCAAAGGTATAATGATGTCTAGTCATAACGTAAGTTCTGTTAGAGAATTTACTCTTGATCAAAATCGAATGATTCTTAATTCCAAAATGGACTCTCAACAAAATTTTAAAAACAACGCATATTCAATCGATTTATCGCATGCATCACGTGATCTAATGATTGCAGGACCAAAAGAATTATTTAACAAAAATGTAATTTTTTTTTCAGCTATTTTTATATAAGATTTACTTTTAAATGAAAACGAGTCACATTTTAGATCAAAAGGTTTGTTAATTAAAATCCAGTCTTGAGACTAAAAATATAAAAAGATAATTAGATTGAATTAATTATTCAAGCATTTTTTTTTTGTATTTTTTTACTTTTTGGATAATTTATTTTATCATGCTCTTTTTTAGACTTTTAGAATTTAAAAATTAGCGTAACGAAGTCAAAACATAGCTCTGAGCTAGAATTTAGGGTTTAGTTTAAGTTTTAGGACATTTCTAATTAGTGTTTTAATTAATTTTTTTAAATTTTAATAACCATAATGTATCAAAAGTACAAAAAGAAAAAAACTGAATTTCAATGAAAAAAAATTATTTTTTACATTTTTTTTGAAAAAGAAATTAAGATAAAATTTGATTAACTTTTTTGCTCGAAATTGATGAATTTTTGGATAATTTTTTTAAAAAATTTAATTTATTTTTTTTTAACTTTGATATTTTTATAAAAAATATCTTTCTCTTAAAAAGCTTTATCTTTTGATAGGTGACAGATCGTTAACAGCTGATATAATTTTATTATTCACTCAAAAAAGTGAGATTAAAATTTTAAAAAAGAGTTAAATATTATATAAATGCGAAAAATTTTTAAAAATAATTATGGCTCGGAGATTGAGCCTAAAGTATAACATATTCATAAACTTTGCATTTTTAAATATTAAAAGCAGTTACCTTCAAACAAAAGGAACTTAATTTATAATTGACTTATTTATTTTTCCAGAGTTGTTTATAAGTTCCAAAAAAAAGTCGGGTTTTTTTTTTAAATTTTTTTTCAAAAGTCCTACTCTTCTTGGCAACCATAAAAACTATTTAGTATCGCAGAAATATAATTATATAAATAAATCAATAAAAATTTTTTAATGATATTTTAAAAAAACTGCTTGAAAAATATTTTTTTTCAATTTTTTTAATTAACATGTTTTTGTTTTTTTAGAATATTATCTGTTTATCTTCAATTAGATATTTATTTTAAACTAATCTCAAAAACTAAATCTAAATAAATATTGAGAGGAATTTTTATTCAAACATAAATAATTTATACGTTAAATAAATTAATAAAAATTAAAGCCTTTCGCTCTTCGGACTTTTTTTTTTATAAAAATCCGGACTTGGACTTGAAACTTGGGACTTTTAAACAACTCTGTATTTCTCTTTACATTTTTCCCAAAATTAAATAGAAGCATAGAAATCAACTAGCTAAGAAATACTTGAAAGAAATAGTGACTGTTCAGTTGTTTGTCTTTTAATATCAGTGCTTTGTTAATAATAAATTTAATATTAGAACAAAAATTCCATTTTTCCTATTTTTATTGCTTTTTTACCAATTTTAACACAAATTAACTCAACTAGCTCAAAAAAGTTAATCAAATTTTATCTCAATTTCTTTTTCAAAAAAATTTAAAAAATAATCTTTCTCCGAAGAAATTCGAATTTTTTGAAAGATTTTAGAATTATTTTTTACTAAATTTTAAAATAATTATTGTTTTTTAAATTACGATATTTCACGTAAAATATGGTGAATTCATCTTAGCAGCACAATAAATACCTCCTAATAAAACAAATTATTTCAAGAATAAAAATAAAATTAGATTAATAAATTTTTATTTTTTTAATCGACTGAATTTATTTTTCAAAATTTATGCTATTAATAAAATAGTTTTATTAGTAAAAGAATAAATTAAAAACTTTCAAATTTTATTTTAAGGATGTAAAATTAGCAATCGAAATAAAGCAAAAACAACTACAGTAATTTAGAAAAAAAAAAATTATTAAATTAATTTACAATTATAATTAAGAAAAGAACAACAAGAATTGGAGGAAAAACTCCGTAAACTAGAAAAACAACAAAACGAACTTGAAAAACAGACGAAAAAAAATTGTTCGGTCAATAGTAATAACTCATTGTCAGAATCGAGCAATTCTTTGACGCTTAGTCATTCAGTTAATTCTAATAAAAGCAACAAATTAACTTCAGAAAAAAACGATGATGATAAATTGAAAACTGTCATAGATGAAGATGATTTGAAAAGAATTGAGTATCAAAACAAGCTTTTAGCCTTGAGTAAAAGCAAAAATTTGGAAAAGTGTGCAGAAAATGAGCATCAGTTTGATAAATTAATTGAAGATCGAAAAAAGGAAATACAAAAAAAATTTGGTCTAGAAGTGCATTCTTCTTCAAACTCGAGTTTAAACACTATAAAAGATCAGAATGCAATTAAACAAAAACCGATGAAAGTCCTAGCTCAATCGGATGACAAACACACTATTTACTCAGGAGATTCTGGCTTTGTTTCTTCATCTAACAATTATAACATGAATTTGAGAAATCAACCAATTACCAAAAAACCAATTAATATGGCAGTTGAACAACTAAATAAAGAAGTTATAAATGCTGCTAAGCACAAAAATCCAATTGATTTGCTAAATTACTTAAATGGTGAAATAAATGAAGAAGAATATCGAAGGCGATTGTCGTTAATTTCAAATCAATCAGACTCTTCATCTTTGACAAGTGAACAAATATCAAAATTGTTCGGTCTTGAATTTTATGATTCGAACAATTTGAGTGATAGAGATTCCTCAATCGAAAAATTGATCGGATGGAATATGCTACAGGCAAGAGCAGAAAAAGAAAATAGATCGAAATCATCAGGTTTGTATTCAAAAACAAATTTAAGTTCTGCTTCATCTGATGATACTTTGAATGATCAATCATCAAAAGATTTTTCTGACGATGATAAAAGTGATGATGGCCATTCACTTATTTTGTCTATTTTGAAATCTAGCAAAATAAAAAAAAATGCTGAAGTGAATGATTTTGAGGCCAAAAAGCAGCTAATACAAGATCAGTTGGAATTGGTTAGACGCCAAAAAGATCAACTCGATATTCAGCACACAAAAAATTATAAAGCTTTTAACACCAGTACTTTACCACCACCCGTTAAATTCAATAAATTTGTTAATGATCATAATCTACATGAATTAAGCACTATTAAAGAAGTTGATACACCAATAAGTGAGAGAAACATCAAGTTGACAAATTCGACAAGATACCAAGTAAGTTCATATATTTTTCTTATCAAATTAAGATCATTTTAAGGGTGTACTGTTAGTGCTACGCTTTTATTAGAAACGATATAATAATTTTAAAAAGTTCAGGCTGCTCTAATTTTGGGCATTGTTTCATATCATAAAAATTTTCAAAAAGATAAATTATATTATTTTTGCAGTATTGGTCAAAAATTTTCCAGTGTTAAATAAATTTTTAATGTCATAGTCTGCGAAATCTGTGCAAATAATAGGAGAAAAATTTGGAGACTTCAACATTGTAAGAAAAAAAACTTTTGTACTTGAAGATTTTAATGAAATTTCACAATGCTTTAGCTTTATTCCTTCAAAACTATTACATGTATAATCATTTAAAATCATAATAAAAAATTGGAAAATTGAAAATTATAAAAGAGATAGTTTTTATTTTACTATGGTACTGTGATTTTTGGAACAAAAAACAAAAAAAATTCAAATTTATAAATGTAGTTATACACTATGCAGAACGATTCTTAGACCACTAGAAAAAAAAGCAATTTCAATTTAAAATTTTTGTTTTTTGTTCCAAAATTCACATTGTCTTTTATTAGAAGCAGCAAAAATTCTTTGAAATGGATTTAGAGGAAGAATATAAGTCAATTTTTTATTTTAAGTTTAAAGTTCTAGAAACATATTGAACTTAAAATTTATTATTTTTAATAAATAAGCCTTAAATTAATAAAAATAGAAAACTTCTAAATATTTAAATATTAACTTTTTTGATTTAATATGATCATTTGAAATATTTTTATGTGTTTTTTCTTTCAGACATCATGTGTAAATAAAAGTAGCATTAACTTAACCACAGTTTCTTCGATGGATGCATCTTCAAGCAGCTTAGAAAATGTAACTCAATTAAACGATTCAAACCAGATTCAAACATCAAGGACAGCAAATTTGTTAATAAGCCAAAATCAATCTTATGGAATATCAGCTGTATCTTCAGCTATTTCACCGTCTACATCACTATTTTGTACAACAATTGCAGAGGAAAACGTCTCTCAAACTAACAAGATAAATAATTCAAAATCACTATCGGCATCTAGTTCTTCATTTACTTCTACCTCAACTCCAATCACTCAAGCATCAAATTCTAAGTCCAAAATTAGTATGGAAGATATGAAAAAAAATCAACGACAGCTATTAAACGTTTCGTTATTTAACTCTTCAAATAAATCGTCATCTCAAAGCTCAAAATCAAATTCGCCTAATTCGGATGCAAATAAAAAAAAAGTTGAATATGGTGAGCTAATTTTTGATTCACTTGCAACCAACAACTTATCTGTGTCACAAAATTCGGCAAGTCAATCATCCATTTCTAATAGTTCACAAAAACCAGTAGCTTTCAAGACTGAGTCAACTATAGATACATCTGATTTATTTAAGAAATATAATCTTAATTCCAATAACAACAATAATGAAAATTCTGAGTATTCAGTTAACAATAAAAAATGGTTTGATATATTGGCATCTTCGACAGATGAAGAAAAGTCAATATCTCAGCGTAAAGCATCTATCTCAAGCTTATCTCAAGGACCATTGCTGGATGATACACTTGAGAACGATGATGAATCAAAAATGTTTTCTCTAGAACCAAATGAGAATAAATCATTTCTGATGTCGGCTTCAGCTTCAGTTCTTATCAATTCTCTAAATTCGACAAAAATGGAAACTTTAAGAGAACTTGAGCCAGAAAGTGACATAAAAAGTCTTAAAAGCTGTAGTTTTACTAGCCAACAAAACAGCTCGTTTAGATCTGACAATGGTATGTTTGGAAAATTTTTAAAAAATTACAATTCTACTACTGGAGCAAGTGTAATGGATGAGCCTGAAATTTCATTTGTTAGCTATAAAACGATAAGTAATCCTGTATCTCCAAGGCCTGTGCAGAGCTTTTCAGATTATTCTAAACAAAGCTCTGAATCAAGCTATTCGCTGATCAAATTTCAAAAAAAACAACTTTCACAGCAATTTGCAGATTTTTCTTCGATCGAACAGCCGAGTAGTTTGTCATCATCGCAGATGAAAAAGTCAATCTCTACAACAATTCCATTTGAAACAACCAGCATGTTGACAAACCATGATACTCCAACAAAAGATGCTTTTTCAGATAACTTTTCATATACTGAAAGAGAAAATGATTTCAATGAAAAGACATGTGAAAGTGATAGACATGATCTGAGTGATACGAAAAAAAGCGAATCAATTGTTTCATTTTACAATCAAGAATTAACTAATTTGACACCAATGAATAAAAAGTGTGAATCTACAGTATTTTTAAAAACACTTGCTCAAAGTGAAGAGGATATTCACAATTCAACAATGATTTCACTTAAAGAGATGAATGCGTCAAGCAAACAACAATCAACTTTTTGGAATTCAACGCCCATGATTTCAAGTTCAGAATTTAAATTTATGAACAATCAGTTTCAAGATAGCTGTACATTTGAAAATTTTGCTCATAATGAAAATACCAATGAATCAGCAAGTCTACTTTATTTTAACGAATCCACAAACTTAAGCTTTGTAGTGAGTTAAATTTTTTGTAATAAACTTAAAAAATTTAAATTTAAGTTAAAAAGATGCCTACTTTTTTTAAATTCTTTTAAGGTCAATTTAGTTAAAATTCTAATATCAAAAATCAACATCTTAATTATTTCTAATTTAATTTTTATAAAATATTAAATGGGAGTTTAAGTACTAAAGCAAAATCTAAAACATGATTTTATGATTTTGGTTAAATCCTTCTATTTCTTAGTCGTCATATATTAAAATCTTTTAAAAATTGTTAGAAACGATCTGATTATTTAGATAATCCTTCTTGTCACAACTGTGCTTATTGTCAGTCTTTTTATTCTATTTATAACAATGATCATATGAAAAAAGATTTTAAAAGATCAAAAAAGGAACTAGCTCGAAATATTACTCAAGAGTATTATTTTGTTGATTTCGATGGGAAGAGATATGATTTAAATAAAATAGATAAGGACGCTCTTCAAACTTCATGTTTAATTCACCTAAAAAAAATTAGATCTAGTAAAAAATTAAGTAAGTAATTTTGATTTTATATACAGTTATTAAATTTTATTTGAAATTAAATGCTTAAATAAAAGTAAATTTAATTGACCATACTTATTTTTTTCTTTTATTCTTGTCCAATATGAGATAACATTTTACTAAGGTAAAATAGAATTTTTGATCAATCAAAAAATATACTTTAAAGCTCTAAAAAAAATTTTGCCTTTTATTATTTATTAGATTAAAATATTTGTTAAATGAAAAACTTTAACCGATTTTTTTTCTAGTCGAAAAAATGAAAAATTTGAAAAATAAACGATCAAAGTAATTTTATTCTAAAAGAGATTAAATAAATTTAATTTTATTCTTTAAGATTAACAATCAATCAATTAAATTCAAAAGAAAAAAGTGCTAAAGAAAATCGTCTAAAATGCAAAAAATATTCTTTATACTTAAAAGATCGAAATAAAAAGCTTTTTTCAAATTAAAATTGATAGGACCATTTTTTTAATAATTTCTTATTTTTTTTGATTAAATTCAATAATTTTTTTTCAATTAATTTTGTTCTTGTTTGAAAGATTAAAATATTATTAATCTTTTAATTTTTTTTTAAATAAATATATATTAAAACTTAAAAATACTTCTCCTCACTCACTACTGCTTATAAGAATTAAAAAAAATTTAAATTAATCAAATTATTTCCAAAATTTAGAAAAATTGACTTAATTTTTGGGTGATTCCTGATATCCCAGAATATAACCTACTATTTTGATTTTTTAAGTGTCGACAGGATAGATAAATAAGTATATTTTATTTAGAAGTATATTTTTTCTAAGAAATAATTACTTATTTATTCTCCCAATAACTAAAAAAATGCAAAAGAAAGGTTTATGCTGGGGTCCAGAAGTTTTTATAAAAATTAACTGAATGTTTCTAAAATAAGTATACAGGTTGCTTAAGCATATGCTCAAGAGCGTTCGTGTATTTAGAAAAGTACTATAAAAAGTAAAAATTCTAAAAAATATTATGTTTAATATCAAAGTTTAATAACTCCTTATCTAAAATCTTCTATTAAATTTCTAGAAAATGGAAATTAGTAGAATAATTGAATCATTTGCGATTAAACATAATAATATTATAACGAATTTTTCATTTTTAAAATATCGTATTAACATTTTATAACATCCCCCTTCCTATATTGAGTTTCAAACGTTTTATTGATTAAAAATTATTGATTTGAGAATTAAATCTAATTGTACAATAATTGTTAT
>VANL01001166.1:0-16644 GCA_006352455.1 Brachionus sp. 'Tiscar' | reverse complement strand
GCGTTTCGGTTTCTTTAGCAATTTAGTTGACATGATGGGAATGCTAGCCCCAAGCATGTTTTGTGCTGACGTTAGTCTTCTTGCCTTCGTCGTTCGACTTGATCTAAGACTTTCGACAAGACTCAAGCTCTTCCACCACGTCAAGGTCCCAGCACAGAGAAGAGAATAATCACTTTGGTTTACCTAAAAAAAGGAAAATAAAGTTTTTATTTTAGACAAAAATTGCAGTAATTTTTTATATATAAATTTTTTAGTAAATTTTAATTTTTCAAAAAAGGAAGAATTTTTCGTTCTTTTTGTTTCTGAAATTCACAATACCACTTTTTCAAATGCATTCACCTCAATCTTTTTACACTTGCATAGCAAACTCAAGGTATTGTCTGATCATAGAGATTTATGATTTTGTCTATAAGTTATAAAAGGTTCACTTGAGCATTCCTAATATCTTGTTTTCTTTTAGACATGCACTTTTTACTTGAGCAGTCCACTTTAAATCAGATGATACCATCACATTCAAATCTCTCTTTCTTTATCGCAGCTATTAATCTCTGGTTTAACATCCCCACTCTATTCATTGCTATGAACTTTGTACTTATGTCTCTCATTCAATCTACCAAAATGCATAAATTTACATTTTTTGGCACAAAAACCTATACCCCAAATTTGTATCCATTCACAAATCGCATCTTAATCTATCTGAACCATAACTTTTTCATAAACTTGTTTAACAATATTTTGGATTGACATTAGCTTAATTTGAATTAAAAATATTTTGAAGTCATTTGCATAGTTACATCTGAATCTTATTTGAAACTCAATCTAGAAGACACATTCGTAACTTAAATTCCAAGTTAGCAAACTCAGGATTAAATATTGCGGTAATCAAGTTGATTTTCAAAAGCCTCTATAGTAATATGGTTTGTGTGCTAGTCATACAAGCAGAGAATGTAAGGTTCGAACCACACTAATGGAAAAAAAGCCGTAAAAATATCTCTGCATTACATTTAAGCTTTATTTAAATGAAACGTGCTTGTAAGCCCCATTCATTTAAAAAAAAAA
The DNA here is from genome assembly GCA_006352455.1 of Brachionus sp. 'Tiscar'. Lineage (NCBI taxonomy): Eukaryota > Metazoa > Rotifera > Eurotatoria > Ploima > Brachionidae > Brachionus > Brachionus sp. 'Tiscar'. The sequence continues at coordinate 15,585 of VANL01001166.1, read as the reverse complement.
GAGGTACCGTTTCCAATTATGTAAAAATTATTAGGGTGTAAAAATGATGTATATGATCAACACGATTGAGTAACATGTGTGTCGGGTGGGAGTCGTTGCTCAAAAAGGTACTGGAAAAGGAGACGAGCTCCTCCCCTGTTCATGAGTTAATAAAAAAATTTTTCGGATTTTTTCGGCTCTCTACTCTTCATATTTTCTTTGTTTTTAGTTAAATAAATTTTAATCATTATTGAAAATTTTTTTTAATCAATATTCTAAAATCAATAGCTAATAAAATAATTTAATTTTTGCTGCAAAATAATCTTATTTTCATCGAATAAAAACAAACAAGAAAAATAACACAAAAGGTCGAAAAAACCCCTCCGATATTTGAGAAATTAAAAAGTACCATCTAAGTATTTTTATTCTATAAAAATGTCTCATAGTCAAAAAACAAAATTATTAGTAAAATATATTTACCCACTAACAAATTCAAGGCGAAATTTCAAATTATTATATTTCAATACATATATTCAACCGGACTAAAAAAGATTAGAGTCACATCATGACCATTTCCTAAAAATTTTCCCCTTTCAGAAAACTAACTACAATGCTTTTTTCTAAATATTTTTCAAAATTTTCATAATTATTTTTTTTTGATTATATTTAAAATTTTCTTTTGAATTATTGTTCACAAGAACTCTCAACTATTTAACATTTTATCAAAATTATATTCTTTAAAAAAAACTACAAAAGTGACTAAATTTATCTTCATCCAACAAAACCAGCAAAATATTGAAACGAATCAGCTATTCAAGTTCCCAGCGTGTCAATAAGTATGACTGATTAAATTTGGTTGATTAACTTTCAATTCAAAACTTTTCAAAAAGCGTCAAAGCTTTTTTTAATGTTTATTGTATATCTTCTCAGTCCTAAATTTTAAATAACAATTAGTCTTTAATGTAGCAAACGAAATAATTAATTCAAAAGCGTTGTCAGTAATTTTAATTTTTAGTTTTTTAATAAAATATTTCATTTATTTCATTCATTTATTTAATAACAAATCCATTTTTTTTAAATTTTTTAATTAAGTTTGAAAAATTTTGTTTAAAAATTAAACAGAAAAAAATGCTTTTTTGTTTATGATTTAAAATTATTTATAGAAAGAGGTAATTTACGTCATTCAATTTTAAATTTTTTTTTTATTTTCCTTTTATCCCATGATCTAAAAATCTGAATCCTTCTAAATATTCAATTATCACTAAAATTATTTTCAAGGCTTAGCTATTATTTTTTGCAGTTTTTGCGAATTTCATTTATTTTACTGAAAAATTTCAAAGTAAACAATTTTCCCATTCATTTTTTCTTCAATTTTGACTTAAATTTACATTGAGCATCCAAACTTCTAAACAAAAATTAAAATATAAATTTTGATCAAATAAATTATTTGAAAGCTCATAAATTCCAAATTTAAATAAAATAATTTTATCAATTTTTCTATGATTGATTAAAACACTAAAAATAGCTTCGGAATTCAAATGAATTTTAAAGATAGAAGCATGTTTGATTGATTATTCTTTTTTTTTTTAATTTTATGGGAAATAATCACTATTATTATTTGTAATTAAACTAATCTTTAAATAAGGATCAATGTTTCCTTTAAACACCTCTCGATTATAAAGGAATTTTTTTTAATTAAAACTAATAAAGTATACAATATTGATTTTATTTAGGAAAAAATAAAATAAATTTAAGCACCTTTCATTTTAATTTTTGCTTTTAGTTTATTTTTATCACAAGACAAATAATTTAATTAATATGTTTTATTGACTTAAATGTATGGCTGTCTAAAACAAAATGCTAATTTAATCTATTTAGAAGATAAAATTTCCAGCTCAATTAGTTGCAATAATTTCACAGTGGAGAAAGCAAGTATAATAAACACAACAATAGCATGGTTTTGATTTTTATCTCTTAATTAAATAAGTTATTTTGTGTGTATGAGTGTGTGTTTTTTTTTTGTTTTGTTTTAGAGAGAGAGATAAGCATATTAAAATCAATGATCAGATCAATTTTGGTCAAATTTGTCATTTAAAACACCTTTTTAAAAGAATCTCAATTAGCAAAAGAATGTGGAGAGTAGAAAAGCTAACTCCAGAGGGTGTATGTTTAATTTTATAGGAATGAAATAAAACAAGAAAAATTAAAAGCCTAGGAAAAGCAATAAGCAAAATTTGTTTTAATTATCAACCAATTTTTAATGTAATTAAATTTAATTAAAATATTTGGTCTATAAGCTATGAAAAAAACATAAAAATGATTGAAAACATAGACAATTAATTCTATGCGCTAAAGAAAATATCTAGATTGGAATTTAAAAAATTAGAATTTTTTTTTATAAGCAAATATGTCAATCAATGCTGCTCGGGCCGCTAATTGACTATTGGCAAAATACAAGGAATCGCAACTAATCACTTCGAATTTAAAGCAAATTGAAGCCATCAACCAAATTGATCGCAACCAAAAATAAAAATTCATTCTATCCAATCGATTAGCTAAAATATAAAACAATAAATAAAACTTTATTAATTATCAATTATCATGACAAATATTGATTTATAGAACATTCAAAGACAACGAAAATAAAATAAAAAATCAACAAACTAAATAGCTTATTGCGTGAGTAGATACACTTAGGCACAGATCAAAATTCGGCTACTAGAGTCGATTCTTGATTACTTGAAACCGATTTACATTAATTTAATTAAATTTTTTTTTTTATTATTCTTTTCCTTTAGTAAAATAAAAAACAAAAATAAGAAAAAAAAAATTAAAATTGCTCAAGTTCCGATGTCATTTTATCAGTCAGTCATATATTACGACAAGCTTATGAAAAACACAAGCCGACATTCGCGTTCAGAACACGAATGGGCTTTCGTTTTTAAAACTATTAAGCATGAAATTTTAGTCTTCCTGCTGATAATGACTATTGGATGCAGCGACAAAACAAGCTTGAACAAATTAATTAGGACCGAGCAGGTAAATCGAAAAACAGTTAGAATTAAATTGGATTTATTAGAAAATCAGCCAACAGAAATTAATCAAAATTTTCTCTTAATCAAAAATTGTTTTTGCTTTATTCTCCAGTTTTTATTTTTGGTTGTTGTTGTTGTTGTTTTAGTTGTTTCAGTGTTCAGAAATTTGATCTCTAATTAAGTAGTTTTTCATTCAATATTTTAATAGAGTGCCATAATCTGCTTAAATCCAATCAAATTTTATATATTTTGTCATTTATTCTGGAAGTAATTGCCTTTTTTCCCTCAAAATATGAGAAAGTTTAATATAATATTAATTCTTGTTTTTACAATGTGTTTAAGACTTGTTTGTCGGCATTGCTTTTGACTAGATTTAGATTGGAAATTTTTCTAGGCGATTTGGATATAATAGGGACATAGAGAATCTGGCGGTTGACTTGTTACAGCAGAGCTTTATCTGATATGTCAATAGCAGTGTGTCGTATTTGATTTTGACGACAAGCCAACACACAAACATATCGTTTGTTATCTTTTTTTCATAAATGAACTTCTAATTTCAGCGATCTAACAGGTCTCTATTCAAATACAAATTTCTCAACTATCAAATAATTTTTTACTTCTTTTTTTTTTTTGTTTTCTATGCTTTGTTCAAGTTATTAGATAAGATTTTAGTCATAGGAAATTACGTATCTCAAAAATGAGATATATATACGGATTCAAAAAAAAAAACACTTGAGTGGATTTAATTTAATTTAATCCTAGTTTTATTTCGAGTTTTTATTTTTAGAGGAATTCAATCTAGGACTTGAATTGAATTATATAAACGGGTGAAACAATTTTTTTATTTAGACATTTTTAGTCAAAATGATCAAGAGCTCATAATTGAGGCTGAGTCCAAGAGAGATTTTTTTTCTGCTTACATGGATAGTGTTAAGAGGACTTTAATATTCTTTTTATTTAAAAACATAGTTTGGGTTGTACCCTGGCAGTTTGGAATGAAGCTTATTACTTCCTTTCAGCCAAATTTTCTTTAGTACATACTCTAGAAAAATGCAATAAGTATAGAGAAAGATTGAAACAATATTTAGTAAGAATGGATGATTTTTGAGACAAAAAAATGTGGTTAAATAATTTTAAAAGAATTATCAAAAAAAATTTATTTGAAATGTTAATTTTAAAGAGACCTTTAATAAAAAAAAGAAAACTACTCACCGTATTTCTTCAAATGGAAGAAACCTGCTAGAATTTATTCGAGTTGCTTTGTTAAAAAAATAAAAGTGAAAAAAGTGTCTCGTTTAGAATAAAATTCACGAGTCATTTTTCATTTAAAACGTGTATTTTTTTTGATTCTAATAGAAAAAAAAATTAATAGATTTATTTTACTTGATAAAATACGGTAGAAATAAGAAAGTTGTTACTATTTTTCTTTTCTATTTGAAACAAGAAAAACCCATGTATACAAATGAAATGAAAATGAAATCAAGTCTGTGAAGACAGCTATCCCAAACTAGATTCTAACCATTAACTGTGATTGTTCGATTTGAAAACTTATGTTTTACATGATGAATCATGGTTCATGAATTTTCTTTTTCAAACGGTTCACTTTTTTAAAACCGAAAAAACAAAGAAAAACTTAAAGCTAAAATACTAGCGACTATCTTCCAACTGAGAAAAAGTACCTTCTTTTTTTTTTTTAACACTCAAACACCGGAGGAGTTTTTTCGGAGCTTTTTACTTTATCTTTAATTTGTATTTGCTTAAATAAACGTTACCCATTTTTTAAAATTTTATTTCAAATCAGATATTTAAAATCAAAAAATATTTAAGTTAATTTATATTTTTGCAAAATATGCTTATTTTCATGGAAAAAAAATAAAAAATAAAAAGTAACTCAAGGGGTCCAAAAAACCCCTCCGGGTTTTGAGTGTTAATTTATGACAAAAACAACAACAAAATAAAAAAAAGTAAATAAGGGGCTCTAATATTGTAACATGTTTGGGTTCAAGCATAATCTAATTGTTTCTAGAATTGCAGAATTTTTTCCTTGCTTTTTTTGTCTTATAGTTTTATTTTAAAATGATTAGGAAATTTTTTTAGTTTGTTAGTAAAAGAAAAAAAATTATTTTTTTTTTGGCTTTAATTAAATTTTATTTAATGAAAATAATTATACAAACAAGAGAAATTTTTGCAAGTGTATAAAAAAAATTGACTTTTTAATTAAAAAACAAAATTAATTTTGAGCAAAAATCCAATAAAATTTTAATAGTAATTAAGTAAGTGTAAATGGTGACAAATTCATGATGAAAATATTTGCCCGGTTTTTAACTTAAAGGCCGAGTAGCATGTTTCAAATAGTTAGAGAGCTCGACGATATTTATTTTGGAGATTTGGTTTTTGTTTCGACAAAACAAATGACAAATCGAGCTCTCGCTTATTTTGACAAGCTAGATTTAGCATTTTTTCTCTCTCTCTCTCTCTTCACTCTCTTTTTCTCTTCTTCTATTTTGTTCGCCAATAAAATATTTATTTTTTTATCAAAAAATACAACCAATATAAATTATTAATGGGTGGAGAAATAGAAAATCTAATTGGCTTTTTCTAAGCATTATAAAAAATAAAATCAGTCTTTCTCATTTTATTTTATTTCGATAAATAAAAAAAAAAGCCAATAAAAATTCGAATCGTTTTTGGTTGACACTCATTTAACGAAGAAACAACAACAATAACAAAAAAAAAGATTTATAAACACAATAAAAAAACGAAAAGCTTTTTCTATTCTTAATTTTGGTCTGTTAATTTAGAATAAAACTAGAAAAATATGACTAACGAAAGCCCGAATCAGAGCCATCAGGATATGTCTAGCAAAAGCTCAGAGCTAAGCAGCGGCGAGAGCCTGTCGCCAGCATCGTCTCCGGCGCCTGCGATCGAAACGCTGAAGCGTCACCGCGAGCCCAGCGAAGCGGACGAGTCGGACACCTCGCCACCATCCAAAACCCCTAAAATGGCCTATTCGATCATGAACATTCTCGCCAAGGATAAAAAGGACCCCAAGGCTAACAAAGAAAACAGTCTAGCAGAAACTCATTCAGTGTCGCCTGCTCCGGCAAACACAGCTAATACGGACACTTCAGCTCAACCACTAAATCCTTTTTTTCTCAATCCATTCTTGGCCGCTGCTGCTGCCGCAGCCCAGCCCGGTCAGAGCAGTCTATTGCACAACATATCCAATCTGGCCATGCTTTCCAAAAATCAATCGTCCGAAATGTGGCCTTGGTTCAACATGGCTGCCATGTCTGCTCTTTACGGACTAGATAGTAAGCACTTTTAGTAATTTGAAACAATTTTGAATTGAATTGACAGCCTTTCTATTATAAACTTCAGTGTAATTTTAGCTGACAGTGAAAGTTTTAAATTACAATCAATTTAGACTTCAAGTTTAATTTAAGTTAACAATTAAATTTGGAAACATAACAAAAAAAAAATTCAAATATCAATCTTTATTTTATTTTAAATAGAAAAATTCTAATCAAATTACTAATTTTTTTTTATTTGTCGTTTTAAATAGAAGGATACACGGGCTTGTTTCCACCGATCGATAATTCGAATTTGAGAAATTTGTCATCAAATTCGCATACAAGTTTTGCTCATACGAATGGCAAAAGTGATGAGCATGCAAGATTAGAAAACGTTTGTCAGCGAACGAATAAAACAGTTGGGCCTAACGATTCGGTAAGAGTGCGTTCGGAAGTGGCAAACAGATGCGTGTCTCATTCGTCTTCGTGTTCAGTATCGCCGTCGAGCAAGTACGGCTTTGACGAGACTGGCAAAAAAATCGAGAATAGAAAACTGCTTAATCGGTCTTTGGACGACGAGGACGGCAATCGACTCGGCTTTAGTGGAGCTAGCATGGGAGACGAGGACGATTTAGACGATGACAATGAAGCTGTGGATGACGACGAGGACGGCTCGAACAACGGAGACTCGTTTGATAATATGCGCAAGAAAAAAACACGAACTGTGTTCTCGAGAAATCAGGTGTTTCAATTGGAGAGCACATTCGATATGAAGCGCTATTTGTCGAGCTCGGAGCGCTCTTCGTTGGCCAACTCGTTGCAGCTTACAGAAACTCAAATTAAAATTTGGTTTCAAAATCGTCGCAATAAATGGAAACGACAATTGGCAGCCGAAATTGAAGCCAATGGTTCAAATCAACATCAGCAAACCCAGCATCAATTAAGTGTTTCGTCATCATCTACTGCACTCGGCAATCAGCAGCGAAATTCGAGCAATCAACGAATTGTTCGTGTGCCTGTTCTGTATCAGTCCGATAGTCAACGATCGTTTATTGCCCAAGACACTGATCATGTTCAATCTAGTTCTTCATCAACACATTCTTCATTGGCATCTCCTTCAAATTCTAGCTTGAATAGTGCTCAAGCGCACGTCAATCCTGCTTCTCTATTGTCACCATCTATGCTTGCTGCTGCCGCTGCTGCTTCGTCTCTTTACTACGCTGCTGCTGCTCATGCACAACCTGCACAATTTCAAAATTTTAATCTCAATATTGCCAACAATTCAACAAATAACGGCAACAAGCAATCAATTTCAAGTATACTCTAAAGCCTCGATGTTAATTTTCTTCCTTTCTCATTTTTAAGCTAACTCTTTTTTTTTTCTTCAATGCGAGAGAATTTTTTACTAATTTGTTTAACTTTTATTATTTTTTTTTTGCTTGTTCTTTATTTCTCACATCAACATTATTATTTATTCAAGAAAATGTTTAAAAAATCAATCAATGTTTGTTTTTTATTTTAGACAAAATTTATAACTTATATTGCTTCTAAAAAATTTTATGTCAATTAACAACAATAACAACAACAAAAATGTATATACAAAAAAATCCTTTTTTTTTTTTTCTTTTTTGCTTTTTTTTTTTTCTTAATTTTTGAAAAAAAAAATAATTTTAATCATGCTTTTTTTTTCTATTTGTGTTATTTTGAATATCTAAATTTAATAATTTTTTTTTTCACCGATTAGTAAATAAAATTTAATTGAATATTTTTATTTTTACTCGAATTTGTAAATTTGCAAGTCTTTAAGCAATCAATTTAAGTTATAAGTTTATTAAATGGAATCCGAAGTTATACAAAAAAAAAAAGCCAGTGGTTTATACATTTACTAGAATGTATACTTCCCCTTTAATACTATTATGACATTTTTTTTTACTTAACTATATTTTTTTATCCGTTCATAGAGTTTATGTATCGTTAGGCTGAAAAGAAGAACTTGGTGCATTCTATACAGCCTGTGGATCACCTCCAAATTATTTAAATAAAAAAAATGTGCACTTTGGCTGCAACTAATCTAAGAACATACATTATCTGTGTTTTCATAGTGTTACAGGTCAAAGCTTAAATTTTTTATTTTTCTTTACCTTCAAATGACTCTCTTTCTCTCTTAACAGCATAGGACTGAAATCTTGTGATTTAATGCACATCCTAGCCGCTTCGGTCTGCTTTCTCCTCTCATTTGTTAGGAAATTAGATTCCAGATAAAAGAGTTTACCAAACAAACCTCCTATTTTTCTTTAAAATAATTTAATCTCTAATTAAGTACTCTGGTTAACACTAGAAAGTCCGAGAGGTTTTTTGGACCCCTTTTTTGAGAAATTTAAACTTGAATATTATCTCAAAGATATAAAGTTTTAAGAAATTAATCAAAGAAACTAATTTTTAAATAAATTTTATTTTTATTATTCTTGAAATTTTAATTTGAAATTTTTGTAATTAATCAGCCGGACTTTCTAGTGTTAAGGAACATGCTTTTAAAAGGTTTAAAAGGTTGAATTTTTTTTCCTTTTTTTTTTTTAATTAATCAAAATTATTTGTATATTTTTTAACATGTTAAAAGTTTAAAGATTTACTATTTAGTTGTATGTGTGATTGAGCTAGAATTGATGGGAAAAGATTCGAATAAGCGAAAGTAATTATTAAAAAATTTAAATAAATATGAAAAACAATAAGTCTATAATTAACTGGATTAATAGAACGGAATATTGTGAGCAAGTTTTGACCAAATTTTTCTTCTTTTTTTTTTACTTCAGTCTAGTTGATATATGATCTCATTTATAACAGCTCGATTCATTATCCTAAATGATTAAAGTACCTTATAAGCTGATCATTAGAATGCATGAGCGATTTTTCTTCAAGAAATTGCAGCAATTGAATTAATCAGAGTTAATTTCAGTTTTTTTTTTTGTTTATTTTTATTTAAGTTATTTGTCAAATTAAAATAGTTTTATTTTGACTAGGCATGTTAACATTTGTCCTCAAGGTATTTGATAATTTGCATTTGTTTTAAACTAAATATGTTCATTATAAATAGCTTCATCCAATAAAATATTATTTGATTTTGTTTTTAATTTAAATTATTTATCATGATATGATTAGCTTGGTATCATTTTCAGATAAGAAATTTTCTTGATATTTTAATTTACAATTATAATCAAAATAAGATTGATTTTTAATTATTGTCAAATAGTTTACATGCTCCAATAAAGTTGTCTACTACTAAGCGAATTAGCATATTATCTCGATAAGCTTGTTTAGGCCACGACAAGTTAGATTATTTCGCGCCATAGAGCATTAGTTGAACAATAGAAACACAGACCGTATTGAGTTAGTTTTTTCTTTTTAATTCTATTTTATTTTTGGCAGAGTCTAATCCTGCGGCTTGTTTTTTTTCTAGTTTTCAGTAACAATAAGATTTTGGAAATTCTATAAAGCGCGCAGCGAATCTCAATCTTTAGTATCAATATTTTATCTGCATGGGAGAAAAAAAAGGGATTTATTTAATGCTTCATCGGCATTTTTTACCCAACAAATTAGATTAAAATAACTTTTATGCTTCTTTCTATTTGACATTATCGATAAAGTCTGAAATAGGACACTTTTCGGTATTTTATTTTGTTAAATTGGAATTTTAAAATAAAAGAATTTTATCACAAGAAATAGGATCTAATTAGAAATGTAATTAAAAAATTAATCTTTCAAGTGCCAATCATTGTGGCAAAACTAATCGACTGCTTTGCTTAGCTAATTATATTGTTTCTTTTTAATCTTATTAGATCGTTCAGTACTTGATTATTACTGAATATAGATAAATTAAGCTTTAATAGATGTACAACCACTTGATGGTGCCACGTCTAATAGATAAAGTCTGACACAAAATCGACAACAAAAAAATTGATCTCTGTTTGAATAGATTCAAAAGTATCTTGCTGTGATAATTTTCGTGTTGCGTCACCACAATTTGGACCTTGTTGCCGTTATTTTTTAATTTGTAGACAAAATGCTTTGAACTTTTTTCGTATTGTTAAGCTTGAAAAAATCTAGATTTCAATAAGTTGAAATATACAAAATTCAAGTGATTTTAAAAGAGGTGTGATAATGATAAAAAGACTGATAAATACCTGAAATAATAGCTCTAAAATCAATAGTTTTAAATCGTTTGATGCTTTCAAGTGTTGTGTTTATTAATTAATCTAATTGAATAATATGTGTATGCCTGTCATGAACAGCTAAATTACTGTTAATTCTTAACTATAAGAATTTAGCTGTTGGGACAGAATTGAGTCATTCTATGGTGGAAGAATACAAAGAAGATTTCGAATCAAGATATATTGAATACCCAACTCCATTGTGTAATTGCTACCTTATTATTTCCTCTTTTTTTCCTGAAACTTGATCTATGTAAATATGTGTCACATGTAACAATCTATTTCAATAAATGTCTTCTTAAATTTCTTTTCATTTCTTTAGTTTATTAACTTTAATTTGATTTTTATACTATTTTTTAAAAATTTATTCTTAAAGAGCTCTAGCTCGGTACAGAAAACAAATAAATAAATAACTAAAAGCTTTAATTTAATATTTTTTATTAAATAAATGAATTTGGGTTTCCCCTGAGTTTGTTCGAATGACATTAGCCTTCGTTTATAAACCCTCTTGTCATGAGGAAAAAAGAATTATAATTAAATTATCCGCTCTTCATGATGTTGTTCTTTATGTATCATTATAAACATTTTTATGTAGAACGCACAATCTTTTCATGATGCACTAAATTTGGTTTGGATACCTCTATCCATTAAAAAGTTATCTAAGTTAAACCTAAAAAGGATCATTTTTTCGCATTTTGAAAATTTACTTAAAAATCCTATTTTTTTTGCAATAACTTTTGAATTAACAGTCACAATTAAATAATCTATATAAAATTTTAATCCTTGTTAAATTATCTTTTAAACAGTATGTAAATCTAAAAATCAAAATTTCCTAGGAAACGGGGTCTATTTACTAGGGGTCAATGTATTAGATCGCTTTTTTGAAGGCAAACATTAATATAGGAAAGATGACTATTGTTTTATATAATTAAGATCTTTAATTATTAATGTTCAAAATTTCAGGACTATAGGACATTTCATTGCTAGTTTTTTTAAAAAACAAAAATGCGTCAACCTTTTTATATGCACCCGTTATTATAGATTAAATGATCGAATGGATTTTTAAAGCGTTGATTATTTCCTTTGTATCAGGCACTCGGTAATCTATTACCCAATGTTTTCAGGCTACCAACTAAACCTGTTACCTATTTGATCAATTTTATAAAGTAAAAAACAACTGAGTTTGGTCTAGGCTTCCACAAAAAAAATTTCTCAGTTCTTATCTCTACTTTGTAAATTACATAGTCTTGGATTTCTTTAGCTATGGTTTCTATTCTTGATTTGTTGATTAGGAACTTTACGAATAAAAATTTTAAGTTCAATGCTATTAAATTAGCCCATTTGAAGTTCATAAGAGGTATAGACAATGAAAATATTTAAAAGTTAATCCTTTCTGCACTTTTTGTACTTTTTCTAAAATTTAATTTATTTAGCCCTGTTCCTATTTATAATTTCTCATATTAAAAATAAAGATTACAAAAAATTAAAATTTTAATTATTAATATTAATTTGAACTAAAATTTCTCTTATCTTTAACATACCCGAATCCCTAAATTTTTTATTTCAATTTAAAAAATACTGATAAAGTAGAGTACAGAAAGTACAGAAAGTAAAAAAAGGAACAGAGTCAATTAAAATAATATTTAGAAAAAGTACAAAAAGTACAGAAAGGAAAACGTTTTTTTAATATTTAAATCTCATGGTTCATAACTCTTTTTAATACATTTATTTTCGATACTAGTCTTTTCTCAAGGAGCCGGATATGAAAAAAACCTTTCAAAATATATTAAAAAAAGTTAAATTTGAAAAATATTTCAACTAATATTTTCGACTTCTACGCAAAATATTTCGATGAAAAAAATTTTTTTGTTGAATTTAAATATTCTTAGAAATGACAAATATTTAAAAAAAGAAAATTAATTTTCGAATTGGTTACTTAGTTTATCGTTTCATCATTAAATTATCCTCAAAAATTACTTTAAAAATAATGTTTTTAAAATATTTTTTTCCTAAAAAATTTATTACAGGAGCATATTTTTAAAGAAACATTAAATTTTTAACTTAATTTTTTATGTCTTCAAAATTTCTGATTGTGCACAATACTCGATTTTATTACACAAGAAATTCTATCTTTGCATCAAATATTTTAAAAATTAAAAAAAAAATTTCTTTCAGAATGATCATAATCTTAAATAAACCGCTTTCATTTTTCTTTTTCTGTATTAAATATCAGTTGCCTACAAAAAATAAATTGATCCTTTCTGATTATAAACAATTAGATAATGGTTTTGTAAAATTTAGAACAAAATGTTAAAAATTCTTATTACTTTTAGTATTTATTTTGATTATTGAATAATATCAACACAAAAAAAATAAAAAAAAATAATTAAAATAAAAACTTTATTTAGAAAAAAGAATTTGTAATCAAATGAATAATAAAAAAATGTTTATTTTTAAAAATTTGATTTGAATATTAAAAAAATATAAAAATATAATAAAAAAATATGATTTTAAACCTGGACTATTGGTTCACCAAAATATTTATTTTTTAATTCATAAATTGTCCTTAAAATTTTTTAAGTTTTGTGCCTAAGTATTGAATAGTATTGTTGCACTTACACTCATCTCATCTCAATCTCTATTTAAAGAATATGTGAAATTTTTATTTAAAAAATTATTGAACAAAATTGTAATTTTTATTGCTCATTTTAAACTAACGTTTTTTGATGATGTGTTTTTTTTTTCAGAAAAATACACAGTTTTTTGCACACTCTAGAATTTTTTTTGTACAAATTTTTGAAAAATCTTAATTTTTGAAATTTAAAAATTGTTCACGTAAAATTTTTTATTCTATCAGAAAAAAAAGAAATAAAATTTTTTGAAATAGCAAAAGCAATAGTAATATTTATTATTTAAAGCTTTAAAAAAGATGCTATAATTTAGTTTTGAAATGAATATTAAACTTTAGAGAAGATTTTGGAAGATAGTCATAGCATATTTTAATAAAAATACATACAAAGAAGTCAAGACAGAATTTTTTGGAAAAAAAAGCAAAATCAAATGTTAATGAACACAGAATAATCTAAAATTAAAACAAATAAAAAATTAAAAATGGCTAATTTTTAAGAAATATTGAATTTCTTTGATACAAAAAATGGATAAATTTGAAATAATTTTAAAATTAAAAAATCACGACTTATCTTTTTTTATTTAAATATGAGATTGAGGTGGCGATACATTTGGTAAAACAATGAATTTGCTACAAATTGAACATATTTTTTTAGTAGTATTGTCTTTTTCTGAAAAAGGCTTAGAATTTAATCATAGGTTTTTGTGATTTGTGTTATAAAGTTTTGGTTTTTGGGGAATAGTTATTTTACCGTATTCCCTCGTTCGATTATGCTCCACCATAAGCTAAGCTACCAGCTTTTAGAGCATGCACCAAAGTAAATCTCACCTGTGCTAAAAAATTCTTTATTTGATATTTAAATATGCATGTCTTAGTTTGTAGTGCAGCATAATCGAACGAGGGAATACGGTATTTTGGGAAACAATTTAATTTTTATCAAATCTAACCTGGCAGCAAAAAAAAATTAATTTTTAGCTAATTTAAATGTTGCTTATTTTTTGAATAAGGCCACTAACATTGCTTGTGATATTAAATAAAAATTTCCCCGACACAATGTCTTTGAAAATTTTAAAAGGATTTTGAACAGAGTTTTTCAAAAGTCATAAAGTCAAGTCAAGTCACTAGACTTGGATTATGACTTTTTTTTTAAAATTCTTTAGGCTTGACTTGAATTTTTTTTTAAAAAATAAATATTAAATTCAAAGACTTTGAAATAAAAGTGACTTCCTTAATAACTAGATGGAACAGCAAAAGACTTATTTTTGAATATTTTTCCAAGTCAAGTGAGTAAATTTGAAAAGTTTTAATAATTTGTTCATTTTTAAAATGGTGTCGATCAAGTTCCGGATTATTAATAATCCGGAATGAAGGAAAAAAATATTTAAAAGTTTTTTTGTAGAATATTTACAGAAAAGAGCAGAAATTATGAAGAAAAAGCATTCGAAATTCAACATAAAATCTGTAAAAAAACCTTTAAAAATACTACAAAATATCTGTTAAATTGAGTTGACTGGGAATTGTTAGCTCGGAAATTTCCTAATCTAATCTTCTTTCAAAACTTGTTTGTGCAAAATAAAGAGGTTTGAATAAATCCAATTTTTCTGCTCAAATATATATTTTTTAAAATAGGAAAAATAAAAAAAAAAAATAGTACCGTTTCTAAATGAACATAAAACAGCAAAGTGCTTAAATAATTAAAATGTAATTTTTTTAATTCAATTTTGATTAAAAAAAAATGAATTTTTCTCTTTATTTTATTTAAGTTACAATTCGAAAGAAAAAAAAATTAAATTTTTAAAAGAAGTGTAAAGAATACAAAAATAGATAGATTATTCAATTATTGTTTTACTCAAATAACTAATTAATTTTTTTCAACGATTTTTCATTTAATATTTATTTATTATTAGAATTTTACAAAAATAAAAACTTAGCCCAAAAAAATTTTCTTAATGCTTTGCCTCTATTAATTTCATTTTTTTGTTTTTTTTAAATTATTTTTTAAAATTCAAAACAAACATTTTTTTGCCTTAGTTCTGAATTTAATATCAAAAGTTTCGTAAAACGAAAAAAACATATAAAAAAAAAACAATTTTAAAATTAAATATGTATATTTTTTCTTTTTTTTTTCTAATAAAAACTCATCCAAATCGATAATTGAGCTTCTAGATGCTTACTGCTATCGTTAATAAAGAAAACAATAAGAACTAATAGATATTCTGTTCGATTACATCACATTTTTTTGACACCATTCCGAGTTGGTGTAGACGGACGGTTGGGATTTGCCATGCCCATTCTTTTCTTATCTGATGGTTTCAGTATCTTTAAAAAAATTTTTAATAAAAAAATTTTTTGATTTTAATTTTTTATTTGTTACTTGGAATGAGCACATTAAAGTTTCGTCTACACTCATCATTGCTCCGGCATTGTCGAATTCACCGCAGTAG
>VANL01001165.1:0-16648 GCA_006352455.1 Brachionus sp. 'Tiscar' | reverse complement strand
GTTAAATTAGAAAATGGGTTTTTTAAACCCATTTTGGGACTTAACGGTATAAAAAAAATCGGGTCTTCTAGTGTTAAATAAACATCTATTTTGCTTCAACATCTGCCAAAATTCAAGTCTTAATCCAAAATTTATTAGGCTTATTAGGCGAACAGTCTTGGAATGGTGTTATACAACCTTTGGGTACATGTAACCAGTTAATCGGTTAATAAGTCAGGATGTGAGCTTATAGTTAAATGTATCTGTCAGCATTTCGAAGCGTCTAGCTTCTGAGATAAGTGACAAGCATAATTATTACCAGAGACAACCAAAAATGCATTTTTTTGTTGGTGAAAAAATGCTGCAAAAATGCTATAAATGCATAAAAATTTAAAAAAAAATAGTTTATTGAAGCAATTCCTAAAAATTTATCGCAAAATTTTTACATTTTAAATTAAAATTTAAACTTTATAATCAGCAAAAAAAGTCACAATTTTTTTAAATTCTTCTTTGTAAATATTAGGCAAAAAACGACGTAAACTAGTCACACTCGGAAGTTTATAATCAGGCTGTGAATGAAAGTTTTTTTAATTTTTTTAAAATATCGAAAAAAATTTTTTCTTAAATTTACTTTAAGATATTTATTAAAGATACTCCGAAAAAATTTCTTGTTTATTTTATGAAAGGGTACATTTGCCGAACCGAAACCAATTACTGGATCTTTTAAAAATAAATCTCTGCTGTTTTCTTCAGAAAAATCAAGAGCTTTTTGTGAAGCAACACTCTTTGAATTTTGATTATGTTTTGAAGTTAAAAGATAAGATTCAATAATAGATTTACGCAAGTAATCTAATTCTTGGTCAAACGCAACACAGTAAAGTTTTTGTTTTTTAACGGATAACTCTTTATTATTAAATTGAGAAATTCTTTTTTGAGGAGTAATTTTTGACATTTTTGTCAAAATGATAAATTGAGTGAAGTAAAATTTTCTTAATTTTTTATTTCTATTTCAAATTTAGTAAAGAAAAAGCTTTAATGTGATTGAAATTTTAATTCAATTGAATTAAGAAAGAAAAAAATCACATAATTTAAATAAATAATTTGAAATAATAATAATTTAAAAAAATATAGTGGTTGAATTTTTGATGTTTTAATTTTCTAATGCAACAAAAACTTAAAAATTAAAAAAATTGTTCTTAAGAAAAAAAAATACCTTTGTCTCAGATTATTACCAATCTTTTTGCATCAGTTAATAAGCTGATGAATAAGTGATTATTCAGGGTAACATACATATTTCTCAGACAAGTGAGAATTTTGTTTTCGAGTTGTATAGCATTTTTTACCTTCCAATTACCCTTATAAACTTTAGCTTTTTTAGCTTTCAATTTTTATGGTTGCGCTTTTGGTACGTTTGCTAGATTCACTTCTTTGGCAACATAACCTTACATTTTTATCTAACATATAATTCTGTAGCATATTCGCATAATGAAATGATTCTTAGCCGGGCCAAAATACAAGATTGCCATCCTGATAATATTCTTTAATCAATGGTTCAAGTCGTTTCTTAATACAATCTTCAAAGCATACATGTTGATTGACTGCTAAACCATTAGGTACAAAATATGGTTTGCTTATTCTGCGTTGTGAAAGCCAACCTATATAGCAAACAAGACCATTGATTTTTCTTCAATTATTTTAATCTACTTGTTCTTTACTCTATCTTGCTAACTTTACTACTATTCCTTGCAGAGCGGTGTTTCCAGAAGATATGAAATATGATTCATCATCAATTATAACTTCATATCTGTTATATTTTGAAAGCATTCGACGACATTTTGGTCTGGCTGCCTTCTCTTGATTAGCATTTAAATGTGGTCTCTTGTGTTTTTTATACTTTTTTATGTTTGTATACTTCTTTAAAATCTTTCTGATATAGGCTTTATAGTGGCAATTAAACTTTCTAATAATCTTTTTTTTCGAACGACCCGATTTATGATTGAATTAGGCTCTAAGTTTAGCAACAATTACTTTCGTCGCAATTTTAGCAGGTCCATCACTTCCATCTTGTCTCTTGAAAGTTTTGACTTTTTCTATAACATCAAGCCAGCGATAAACAGAAAGACCAGTGAATCGCTTTACAACTTCAGCTTTTTGAAAATTTTGGTAACTTTTTACAAAGTTATTATCTACTCTTATAGCAAATTAAACTAAACTTTTCTGTCATCTATTCTATATTTATTTATTCAACATCCCTTATGACATAAAATATTGGCATTGTGAAATTTCATGCAAAACTTCCAATACAAAAAAAATTTATAATTTTTGTTCTAATACTCAAAAATGAATATCATGCTTCCACAGTAGGTGAAACATCAGCTGTTTCACTTTGTTTTTTTTTCAAAAAATTATTCGGCCATAAAAAAAACCTATTTTCATTTTTTTAGTTAAACCAAATAAATAATCAATTTAAATATTAGTTTTATTTTTTGTCTTTTATTTACATAGAAAAATTAAAAATGTTACAGTTTTTTTTTTTTTTAATTTATTCTATTTAAGTAAATTTAAATTTATCAAAATAGGGCTTTGTGAATTTTTGAACAAAAAAACAAGAACAAAAATTTTAAATTTTAATAACTTTTTTTCCTTTTGTCTAAAACTGGTTCTACAAAATGTATCATGTTATACATAGCATGTATCACCGATATTTGATCTCTGCAAAAACTATGCAAAGCTGCAAAATAGTACATGCATTAAAAAATTATTAAGATTTAATTGCAGAGATTTTGCACAGATTAAATTTTAGGTGATACATGTTATGAATTGCATTATACATTTTGTAGAACCCGTTTTAGACCAAAGGAAAAAAAGTTATTACAATTTAAAATTTTTGTTGTTGTTTTTTTGTTCCAAAATTCACAATGCCCAAATAGGAAGAAATTTTGTCTAATTTGTATTTGAATTTCACAATATTTTTTCAATATTTTTTCCTTGCATCTTTGATTACTAAATAATTGTTAAAATTAATTTAATTTGTAGTCTAATCGAAACCTAGACTTTTCAGCCAAGGAAAATTTTCTAACCAAGTAACATGATGCTTTTTTCATTCCTGAAGCTCAAGTTTTATTTGATTGAGATTCAATTTTAGCTTTAATAAGATAGATCTAAAAGCTAGATTATTTTTAGCGACATATTAGAGAATAAAGAAAAGGAACTTAGTAGCTATTTTCTTGTCAGACCAATTAAAAAAAAAGGAAATTAAATTTTTTACTAAATTTGTTTTAAATACTCTTAACAAAGCATTAATTTTAAACCAATTTAAAAAAAAATTTAAAAACATGAATCAGGTAATTTTAAAATAAATTAGATTTTCTTGATAATCTCTTATGGTTTTTGCTATCAGCAAGAGTCTAAAGAGATTAAAGAACTAAGAAGTGCTTTTAGAATGATTGATTTGGAAAAGTCTGGCAAGATAAGCATTCACGAGCTGAAGCATCTAGTCAAAAACTTGAACATGAATGTAGACAATCAAGTTGTGGACAAAGTTTTTGAAAATATTGACCAAAATGGAGATGGCAGCATTCAAGTAGAAGAATTTCTGAATGAAATAGAAAAAAGACACTGTAAGAAATCCAATTTAAAGGCTGCATTTCAGGCTATTGATTTAGACAACTCAGGCTTTATCACATTAAGCGAACTTTATAAAATATCAAAAAAAATTAATCCCACTATTACTAAGCAACAAATAGAAGAAATTTTAAACAAAGCAGACTTGGACGGCAATCACAAAATTTCTTTGGATGGTAATTTTAGTGTTATTGGTGATCACATGATTTAAATTTTTTTTTTCATTATTCAGAATTCAAAGCTTTGATGGAAGAATAAATTTTCGAGGGTTTTATTGATCGTTTTTTTTTTTTTATTTCACTAGCTTTTTTTATTTTTGAAAAATAAATTTTTTATAACAAAATTTTCTGTTTTCCTTAGAAACCATTATAAAAAATTACGAAAAAAACTTATTTATGAAAATTTGAGAATAATGTCGGTAGGTTAATTTTAGCTTAAAAAATAAAAAGATTTATTACTTTATCTTTTAGGGTTTGACCAAGGAACAAATAAATGGTTAGTAATGAGTTTTATGTAGAGAATTTATTTTAAATTTTGTCTTAAGAATTGAGAAATGGATTTAAAGCATTTGATAAAGATGGCAGCGGATCAATCGATCCGCAAGAAATTAAGAATTTAATCAGAAATTTTGACACATCGATTAGTGAAAACGACATCGATGAGCTGATTGACGAGCTGGACAAAAATAACGATGGCCTAGTTGATTTCAATGAATTTGCCAGTCAACTAGGCAAAAAGTTTTACTCTCAGCCTCCCAGAGATGAACTTGAAGCAGCATTTAAATACTTTGAGTAAATTTTTTATTATTTTTTTTTAATAGTTTTATTAAAAAAAAAACATCAAGCCAAGACGGCTCTGGCTTTATTGATGAGGAAGAAATGATTCAGGTGATTAAAAAATTTAATCCAAAATATTCAGATGAGCGCATCAAACAAGTTGTATCTACAATTGATAGAGATAATAGTGGCAAAATTAGCATTGATGGTAAAATTAAACATGTTAAATGAAACTTTTTTTTTAAATTTTATTTTTAACTAAAAGAATTCATTCAGGTGATGACAAAATGAACAATTTTTTTTATTTCAATTTTAAAAATAAATATTTAGAGTTTAAAAATAAAGTTTTAGCCAAATATTTAGCAAGTCCTAGATGAAATGTTTTTTGTTTCTATTTAATATCTTTCAATAAATTTTTTATTAGAAAAGATTAAAATCTAATTCCTTAATTTATTTGCGTTTATATTGAAGAATCTTTTACGCAGTTATTGACGGGAAAGTGTGTTTCTCAATTAACAAAATTTTGAAAAAATAGATAAATCAATAAAAGTGATAATTATTACACGAATTAAATTTACTTAATAGAAAAATTATAATTTAAAAATAAAATAACTTTATTTAATTATTTGTTTTCTGTACCAAGCTCCTTCAGATTAAAAAAAAATAAAAAGAAAAAAAATAGATGAAATAAAGAAGGTCAACAAAGAAGAAAACTGAAATTAGCTATATTGAAAAAGAAAGTTAAAAGATACATTTTTTTAAATGTTTAAGTGTTCGAGAAAAAAGCATTGTGAAATTTAGTGCAAAAAAAAAAAATCAAAAATGCCAAAGCTTAAGTTCTGAAGGGGCAAAACATGTTCTGTAAATTGGAGGACCTGATACATCTTTTGTAGAACCAATATATTAAATCTACAAAAATGATTATGAATTTAGGATTTTTACTATTTAGATTTCTACCCACTGAAGGTATTGTGAATTTCTAGAACAAAAAGAACAAAAATTCTCCTTTTATTGATAAATAAAAATTTAAAAAAATAAAATAATTAGAAAATATACTAAAACTTTGTGCAACAAAGTTTGTTGCATCTTTTATACCTAAAATAATTTTTCTCATGAAAATAAAAGATAAAAAATAAAGCATCAATTAGATTTAAATTGATTATGGATTTAGTCTATTCCAAAAAAAATTATATTTAAGGTAAAAAAAGAATCAAGATAGTTGCAATAGTTTTTTAGAATTATTTTATTTTTTTTAATTTTTATCTTTCAAAAGAGAAAAAAATTTTGTTCTTTTTGTTCTAGAAATTCACTGAAGATATTGTTAGTTCAAAGATTTGAAAGAGGTAAAAATATTTAAATATTTTAAATAAACCAAATTAAATATAAAAGTATATAATTGGGGAGTGCTTAAAACGTAAAATAAAAATTGATCCTATGAGTCACATTTTTATTTGCGAATTAAAATCCCTCAATCTCTTTATTCAAAAGCCTAGTGAAATATTCAAAGAAGTTGATAAACCAAGGCTTGACTAAATTGTTGAAAAAAGCTCAACTTCTGATTAAATTACCCGAAGATCGATTAATCGGAATAAAAAAATAAATCACAAAACAAAGATTCCATTCCAAAGATTGAAATCGTTTGGATGAAGATAAGACTGAAAAGAAGGATTCAAAAATGCCACCATTAAGGAAAATAAATTCTTTGAATACTAAAACGCAAGAACAAGTTGAGGTAAAAAAAATAATTAAAAAAGAATTGGATTTTAAGTTTTTTAAGATCGATGAGAAGCTAGAAAACATTTATGACCAGGAAATAAACATATTGTTCGTTACAGAGCATAATAGCAGTAGCATAAATTAATAGAAAATAATGCAGCCTAAGTGGAGGTATAGTGAAGTAAATTTTTTTTTTTAAATATACAAAATTAATAATTTATTAAGGTTCGATTTGAGACTGAATGCATAAAATAGGATTTGAAAATTGGTGAGAACACTAGAATATTATCTTCCAGAGAAGAAGAAAGAGCCGATGGAGAGGAAAACAATAAAAAATAGAATTTTAATCAAAAATAAAAAATTATTTTTTATTATCTGTTCCTATTAAAGGAACAAAAGTTTTTTTTTAGACAGAACCACTATATCTAGTCCACTGAATAAACTTTATTTTATATTCTCAATTCGAGTATATTTGGAGAAAGCGTTAATAACAACTTAAGTGATAAATATCCAATTACAGCTGGTATCCTTCAAGGCTTATTAGTCCCTTGCTATTAAGCTAAATAATTCAAATTTTGAAACAAAATCTATATAAATTAAGTTTATGTTTTTAAAAATTGAAAGCTTAAACCTTGAAAATATTGATCTATTGATCACAAAGGAATTTACTAATCTTGAGTAAAGATATTCAAAAATTTTTTCTACACTTTTTGACTTTGCCATTGGTTCAATTATTTTATTGCTATTCTTTAAAATATAATTCAAATTTCTCTGATCATTTCTCTTTAATTTCTCTTTTTAATTCAGATGTTAATTGTAATTATAAAGACATTTAAGTAACTTATTATTTACTATAAATTTTTTTTAAATATATTTTTTTCTTTCTCTATCTCTTTAATTAAAGACTAAGATCTATCATTATAAAGATTTTATTTTGTTTATTGTATATGTAACAGTATTTATCTCTAACTCGTAAATTGGTTAATATACTGGCCTTTCAAAAAATAAAAATGTAAAACAAAAAAGAATTGGTGGTGGTTAAGATATGACAAATCAATGTGGTTGCAAAAAATGCCAGCTGTTGTGTAACTCAAGATTACATGGAAGCAATTCATTGCAGAAACCAATAAATTTTCTTTAATTACACTATTTTAGTAAATATTACTTAACTTGTTTCAGTAAATTTCTTAAATAAATAAAAAATCAGCAATAAAAAAAAATTTATTATTACTGATTTTTAAAAATATTTGCTATATAATTTTTGATTAAACGAATAAATTGCAAAAATTAAACGAATAAATTCTGACGTAAAAATAGTCATATTTTTTATTCGTTTTTTTATGTTTCTTCTATATCAAACAATTTTCCTAATTTTTTGATTGAATTGATAATTTAAACATGTTTTTAAAATTTTATTTAGAAAAATATAATAAAATTAAAATTTTGATTATTAACGAAAAGATGAAAATAAAATATTGGATTGAATTTTTAATTGATGATTCAAAATATAAACATACAAAATTGCAATTAATTTTAAGAGATTTAAAAAACAAAATAAAAACAATTTAATTTAAATTAAAATAATTTAAACTGAGCTATTGCTATCTTCTTCAACGGTTGATGAATTAATTCTTATATCAGGTGATTATTCTATTCTAGCTTTTGATTGATAGTAAAGTTCTCTAAGACATAACTTGAGGACACTGTCGTTGATAGGTATTTTCTTGTTGTTTAGATAATTTTAAAAAAATTTATATTAATAATTTAAATACTATTTTTTTAAGAATGTGTACAATTTGAGTTAGAAAAATCAATTATTTCTTTATCCTAATATATTTTGCAAAGCATAATAAGAAATTAAAAAAAAAATTACCTTTGCTTGCATTGAATACATCGCTATAATTAGTTCTCATAAACGCACAATTATTTTTGCCCAATCATTGGGTCAGGAATTAAAGCGGTCATCATTGATTTAAAGAGAACTTTGTTGGATTTTTTTTGATCAATCAACATTTGAATTCTAACTAGGAAACACTCATCCACAAGCATAGTCTTAAAATTATTTAATAAAATAATTTTACCATTATTGAGACTAATTTTTTTAATTTCATCTAAGTCTGATGGTGCTCCAAGATGCTTCAAAATCTGTATCGATAACAAAACAATTTTTCTTACAAAATCTTTATCTTTCAGTCAAAAGAATTTAATTTTTATTATTTTAGTTTTTTATATTTTTTAGCTTACCATTAATCGAAGTGTACATTTCCAACTGATCTTTTAATGATTGAATTGTTGGCTGGTCTTCTTCACTCTGATGTTTGAGATTTGTTAACAGCTTGTTTCTTTCTTCTAATTGTTTTAAATAAAATTCAACAATGTTATTTATTTGCCGATGACCTGGTGACTTTTCTTATCTTCAAAAAATATGGCAACATCGCCAACATTATAAATAACTATCTAAAAAATATGCAGCGCTGGCTACAAAAATGGAGGCTAAAAATGTGTCCAGAAAAATGTTCCTACATTCTTTATTCTGGGAATCCTTCCAAAAACAATAAGATCAGTCTTAACTTTTTTGGAAAACAAATACCCTATACTGAATCCCCAGTCTTCCTTGGTATAAAATTTGACCAAAGTCTTTGTTTCAACTCTCAGGTTGAATTCATTCGTTCTAGATGCCATGATCGTGTAAATTTAATTAAAATATTGTCAGACAGATCGTGGAAGTTAAGTAAGAAAACCTTAATTGGAGTCTATAATGCACTTATAGGTTCTCCATTAAGACTATAGTTTTTTCATCCTATCCCGTGTCTCCCAGACAAACATTCAAAAGCTACAAGTAATTCAAAATACATGATTTAAGTCAATCTATCACTTGCCATATGACACACCGTCTATTCAACTTTTCTGGCCTTCTTGAGGACCAAAAGGTTGATAGAATTGAGAATAGACTTAGAATTCTGCTCGAAAAGTACATAAAAAAAAGTTTAATATATAAAAACACACTCATTACTACACTCATTCAGGATTATTTTGAAGTTTTTGTTGAAAGCTCAAGAAGTTCCGAACATAAAACCCTCCTTTGTAAAGTCTCAAATGAGCTAATCCAATGGACAACTGTAATTTTGTAAAATTTCCGATTCCAATCTCTTTCAAATTCTATAATGTCACTTTATCAATTTAAATTATCTTAACATAACTTTTTATGGACACCTTTTTTTAAATTTTATATATGGCAAAAGGAGTTTTGTTACTCAATGCCAATCTAAATAAACTATTTAAAAAAAAATTAAAAAAACTGTTCCATGCGTTAATTCTTTCTCAAAGACATATAAATATAAATTAAAATAGGTAATAATTAAATGCCCAATTTTTATTGGAATTAAGACTATTTATGTCAACCAATAAAAAATTATTTTTTTAATGGCTAATTAAAATAGATAAAAAAAAGAAATTTATTTTAATTAGTTTTTTATCATCAAACGGAAATTTATTCCATATTTTAAAGGCAAACGAAAGTGATTAGAGAGTTTTATCTCGAGAGTCAAAAAATAGCTTTGATCACATTAGAAAAAATTATAAACGAAAAAAATTTAATTTCAGGAATGCATATATTGTGTGACATTCGAGAAAAAAAATATGATTATTGACTGAGCTGTTTGAAAATAAAAATTCCAACTTGAGATGATAATTTAATTAGTATGAATTTATCATCATCCTATATCTCTAAATTAATTGATAATGCAAAACTTGAAACAATATAAATTACACTCAAATTAGCGGCTCTTTATATTAAAAAAAAATTCAATTTTTTTTATCTTAATATTTACGTGCTTGAAAGCACTAAAGAATTTACAACATTCGAAAAAAATATTTATTAGTTAGTTATTGATTGCTTGTGGACATTTAGGCATAAATACCTAATTGGCAACTAATTTATCATTTAACCTTTTTGATTTGAGCGATTTTTTTTTCTAAAAAATTAATCATTAATTATTCTTTTATTCTAGGCAAATTTCAAAAATAAAAACTTTAAAATTTAGCTTTTTTAAATGATTGAAATTTATTTATCAAGGAGAATTTTCAAAACGGATCATTTGAAAAAAAAATCAAAGTCAAAAACGGTAGGCTTTTTATTCAGAGCCAAAAATATTCTTAGGATAATCTTTTTGATTGTGCTTTTTCGCTTTTTTTTTGTTTGAATTTAAGAAATTAAGGAAATAAAAATAGATTAAATAGAATAAATAACTAACAATTAAAGTCATATTTATATTTGTGTTATTTATTCTGACCAAATAGGCATTACACTTAAGATTGTTAAATATAACACATTTTCCAGTGATCAACATTACATTTTGATCAAAAAACCTTGTTAAGTTTTGTATTGAGTTTAAAAAAAAATAAATTTTTTAATTGATAAAACATAAAATAATCATTTTTTTGTAACGTGTTTTCATAAATTAAATTTATTCAAATATAACTAAGAAATTAAGGAATTTTTCTTATCAATTTTTTTAACTTTTCGGCATTAGTTCGTGAGAATAAATTAATTGTTTTATTTGAGAGGCTTGAAGTCCGCAGACAATTTGCTTAAAACTCTATTGGATCAATCAAAGATCAAAAAGATTCAAATTTTAGGTTTTAGAAGAAAATTATTTATCATTTGACACTCTTTTTGTTCGAGAAACATGATTTTTTATTGATTGTTTATTTTACAATTTCACTAGATAAAGAGATTGAAGTGAAATTTTTTTTTCTTTTCAATTTTATTGCTCAAAAATTAAACAGTGTACCTGCTCAATGATAAAAAAATGCAAAATATTATTAAAGACTTAAATACTAGAAATATTAGCAGAATTATTGGCAGACCATGCTTTGAAGTAGAAATTATTTTTAAAAAAAATAATAACATTAGGTTAATATTTCAAATAAGAGCCAGTATAGCAGAGAGTTAGTCATTCAAGCAGAGGGTCGAAGGTTCGATCCTCACAAGGGGAGAGAAAATCTCATGAATGTCTCTGTAGTACGGGGCGAATGTTTTAAACCCCTTTCATTAAAAAATGGAGGGACCAGTTTCGACTGGGGATTTTGATAATTACGGCTTAGATGATCAACTCGATGCAATCACCTCTGTGCCAGACCAGAGCCTTGGCTCAAAAAAGGTACTTAGGAGATGAGCTCCCCCCTATGCTCCACAAGTAGCGAACAAGGTTAAAAAAAATTTTTCAAGTCTTTACTAAAATTAAAAATGAAATGACTAAAAACAAGTATGACCAAACGAAACTGAAAGATAAAATTAAATACTTAGGAGTTGTGTGTTAGTTAGACAAACATAGGGTGGAGAGTTCGATGTCCGTAAATCTTGTGAATGTCTCTGTAGCATGGGATGAATGATTAAAGTTTTTTTATTAAAAAAAGAGTCTGGGTAATTATTGCAGTGAAGATGACGATCAAATAGATGCAGTAACCTCACAGTATTCTTTAAAAGGAGATGAATTCCTCCTCTGTTATCCTCGCATCTTTAAGTTGATGTTAAAACAATATTTTTCTACACACTGTTAGGAAACATATGTAAGCTCAAAGTTTTAATCGATGAATTACTTAAAATGGTAATTTTTTGGTCGATTTTTAAGATATTTTTTAAAACAGTCAATATTTATAAATTTTTTTTTTTCAAAATAAAAAATTCCCAAAATAAATGTACAAAAAAATGATTTTATTTTTAAAATCTACATAACATGTAAAGCATTAATTGAAGTGATATTAAAAATTGATAATAAACTTCAAGATGTCATTATACGCTTGGATAGAAAATGGATAAATTATTATTAAAATGATTGTGTCTACTTTTAATTTCCTATTTTTCTTTAACTGGCTTTAACATTCATCAAGTCTAAGCCAGTTTATGTAAAAGCTTCAACTTTCAACCATAATCTAAGACAAAAAAAAGAAATATTTTTTTTATAGTTTTGCTTAAACCGTTAAAATTAAACACTATCTAACTAGAAAACATTGTTTATATAAAAAGCCATTTTTAGTTAAGGTCTAGCCAAGATCACTGCTGCAACACATTGGATCTTTTTAGTCTGCATTAATCAATCTGTAAATTATTATTTTAATTGAAACTAAACTAACAAAACAATCTTTATTACATTTTTATTACTAATTTGTATCATTATCTTTGTCTTTTTAAATTTTAATACATAGCCAGAATTGGCGCTAAATGAAATAAATGAATTTAGCCTGCATTCTTAAAAAATATTAACAGTAAATTCTAAAAAAATAGAATAAAATTATCTAGTTAATTATCTGATAAAAAATTTTTAAGTGTATTAATTTCAATAAAAAATTTTGATTCTTTCTGGTAACTTTGAATAACTGAAGAGGTCTAGTAGCTGAAATCGACTTTAGTGTAAATGAAAATGACCCTATGTTCAAATAAGGAAAAAAGTTTTTTCATTCGTTCTTTAACTTAGTCAATGTTAATGCTTTTATGTATAAGTGTAAAATTGACGTCTTTTGTGTAAAGGATTTTATGGGTCTAAGTAATTTAAACATTGTAACACTATTAAATAAATTAGAAAAGATTTTATCTTTCAATCTTTTATTCTAAAACTCTAACTACTAACCAGAGTCATAGTCAAGCCCAATTCCGGGCTTTTTTTCTCAAAATTCCGAGTTAAAATCTTTTATTCTTTAAATTTTTTAAAATTAAACTCAGCCAAATAAAAAACGTCGGAAATCTATCAGTCAGAATCAAGGACAAATAGATGATATTTTTGTCGTCCCAGGTGGTTATTATTGAAGCAAAGCAAGTATTGGACTTTTGAAAAAAATTAAAACAAAAAGTCCGGACATGAAAAAAGTGCTACTTACTAAAAATATAAAATATTTTAGAGAAAGATAGACAAAGAGAGGTCTGTAGTGCAGGGAATGCTACAGTATTTTGTTCTGAATTTTTTGCAATCTTGATCTAAACCTGCATGATGCAGTTTAAAAGTCACAAGTCAAAAAAAGATGTCAAGTCTTCGTTCTGAAGGAGCAAAACATGTTCTGTAAATTTCACCACCTTGTACATCATTTGTACCACCAATATATTGAATTGGCAAAACTCTGCAACACATCTGCAAAAATGATTGTTAATTTAGGATTTTTACTTTAGCTTTAAGTGATAGTTCAAAGGATATACCAGTTGCTACAGTTTACAGAACATGTTTTGCTCCATCAGAACTTGGGTTATGGCATTTTTGATATTATGTTTTTGTTTTTTGTACTAAATTTCATGATGATTTTTTTGCTCTTGAACACTTAAACATTTAAAATATATAAAATAAAAATATATAAATCCTGTAACTTTCTTTTTCAATATAACTAATTTCAGTTTTCTTCTATTTTAACCTTTTTTATTTTAGGGTCACAAAAATCTAAATACTTTCATAAATTAATAAATTTCGTAAATTTTTATAATAACAGTAAAAATAGTAAGAAAAAAAAATTGACTTTTTTAATTTTATCGAAAATATTATGTTCATAAATTTTAGAACGCTTGAATGAAAATTTCAGTTGAAAAATCATGTGTAGTGATCTTGTCAAAATACAACAAAGAATCTAAAGTTAAAAGTTTTTGATCTTAAGTTATATGGAAATAAAATTATAAAAAACATTTATAAATTACTAAATTGTATCAATCATAGACCATTACTTTCCTTGTTTGAATTCATTGTCAAAAATTAAAATTAAAAAATACAGGTTATTCAAAACTCTGCCGTTCCAGGCTTGTTTAAAAGTCCCAAAAAAAGTCCAACACTTGTTTTGCTTCCATTATAAGCACCTGGAATTCCATTTGTCCTTGATTCTGACTGATGGATTGCCGAGGCTGAGTTTAATTTAAAAAAAAAAGTTAAGTTGAGGCTTGTGACTTTCAAACAACTCTGCCAAACATATAGTAAACGGCTCAATGGGCATATTTTTTACTGTTACCCTGTAACTGGTTGTGGTAAAAATAGTTTAAGTGTCTTCTTTTTTGTTTATTTCATAACTAATGCATGTAGACAATTAAAAGTCAAATATTGAGAGTAAAATTGAATTGTTTTTCTTAATTAAATTAAAGGTCATTAGATATGTGTAATTGGCTGCCTTATATTTTTAAATTGAAAAAAAAAATCAATTAGCTAGGATAAATCGATTGGATAAATTAAATAATTCCTTAGGTGTATTGGTAAGAAAATGTGTTATCGGTTTGTGATCAAAGTAGAAGCCAGACCACTAGTGATGCTAAAATATGCAAATTAATTCAAATCGAATCAAGTGCTGATTTTAGTAAGTAATAAAAAACAAGATCAAAAAGTCCAATTGCCCACACCTATATATCATACTTGTCACTTAAGAATTTATCTTTTATAACCGACATTGCTTTGTCTATGAAGAAGAAGAGAAGAGAAATAAATTACTAATAAAAATTGAGCCAATCGAAAATTTGTGCTTGATAAACAAGTAAAAAAATCCTATTTAAATAGAAAAAAATGAAAAAAAAAAAAATAGGAAAAAAAAATGAAATTTTGATTTATCAATTAGGTTGAGGGGTAAACAACACACGGGATAAGAGTGAGTATGTGCTATTGTAAATATCATCATCGTGATCATCGACCATTATAGTCCATACCCAATTGTTTATTAATTAATCACATTTTTTTCTCTCTCTCTCTCTTTAACTGATAAATAGATAGATAAATAAATAGGCTTGAAATTACATTGACTTTAAATTAGTGTTTAATTTAGAGTATTTTATTTACATTTTAATTAAAACACGTTTCAAAAATTTAAGTTTATATATTTAAGCTTTTTTTTTTTTTATTTTATATTATTTTATTTTTAGTCTATTCTTATCTATTTAGAATACAATTTATTTTGATTATTGTTTGTTAAAATGTCTTTGAGTTCATCATCTTGTTCGTCAACTTCATCATCGGGATCATGTTCGCCCGAGGACTTGAACTCGAAGCGCTATCGAACGGCATTTAGCCGCGAGCAGCTCAATCGACTTGAGAGCGAGTTTCTCAAAGAGAACTATGTGTCGCGTCCGCGGCGATGCGAGCTCGCAGCCGAGCTTAACTTGACCGAGTCGACCATAAAAGTGTGGTTCCAAAACAGAAGAATGAAAGACAAGCGACAGAGGATGGCGTTCAATTGGCCTTACGGCGACCCACAAATGCTCGCTTACATGCTGAGCGCGGTGGCTGCGAACACATACGGCCCGGGCGTTCCAGTCATGTCTGCTTCAGCCAGCCACGAGAGCGCAAAGACACCCTCTCCCAGATCGTCGTCTTCATCAGTTTCGTCTGGTCCCATTTCATATCCATCTTTTCAGACTGATTTGACAAGTCCGCCTAGTCTGTCCTCGCCAATTTCACTGTATATACCTAATTCAAGCGTAGCGCCTCTCTCAAACAACGCTTATGATCAATCTCTTCTAAGACAAAATTATTCAGCATCGGGCTTTTGTCAAACCAATGCGGTTTCTTTCAAATCGCCTGCTTTCGGCCTAGCTGATTCGTCTAGAAATTTCTAAATCACCAAATTTTTTGTTAATAATAAATATTTTTTTGTTTTTTTTTTTTTATCTTTTTTTTTTTATGCTTATGTAAAATCATTTTTAAAATTAAATTTCTATTTAATCTTTTAGCTTTTATAATTATTTGTTTTACTTTAATAAAAATAAAAAAATAAATCTAACTAGTAAATCTACCTACTGTAAACGATTATTTTTTTATTTTTTTAAATCTAAGCTAATGATGCCGATTTATAAAAAATGTCTTATCAATAAAAGATTGCATTATGTTATAAATTATAATAATAATTGACCCTATCCTATCCTAGTAGATAATGGGAAGGTGTTCATCTTCTTTTCAAGTACCTTTTTGAGCAACCGCTACGATCTGACACAGATGCTTCTGCATTCTGCCGCAATAGCCTGTATAGCCGAATGGTTTGCGTGTTAGTCATGCAAGCAGAAGATCGAGGGTTCAAAACCTGCTGAGGGTGAAAAAATCTTCAAAATATCTCTGCAATACGGGGCGAATGTTTAAACCTCTTTCATCATAAAAATAGGCGGACCAGTTCCGACTGGGTAAAAATAGCGGTGTAGAGGATGTTATTAATGATAAATAGTAAATAATGTTCTATGTTTTATCTAATATTTAATTGGCTTTGGATAAGTATTTTTTTTAATCTTGGATTAAATAATTTTTAAAAAATTTGAAATCAAATGCAAAAATGATTTTGGAAATATGAACACATAAACTGTAATGACATGTCTTTTTAATCAACTTAGACGTACAGATTCTCTCAAAAAGCAATTATTAAGTTTGTAATACACCCTACGTATCACTTGATCATCAACTTCTCAACTGATGCGCAATGATAAGTAAGAATTAATACACTTGTCACGTATATCAGAAGATAGACGCTTCTAGATGATGATATAAACATTTATATAATAGCTCACATCTTGTCTTAATTATAAGCCCGTGTTCTTGACACAAACTCATGGATAT
>VANL01001164.1:0-16653 GCA_006352455.1 Brachionus sp. 'Tiscar' | reverse complement strand
AGAGCAAATTGAATAATTGTATTCAATTCTTTTACCAAATATTCTTTTCTCTCTTTTAGCATTTGAATGTAAAAATTGAATGTTTTGCTTATTTCACTTTCAATTTGCACTAATTTCGCATTGGTGCTATTTAATTGAGAAGCTTGTTGCTGTTGTTGTTTTAGCTTATTGGCAAACATCTGGCTATTGAATTGAAATTGCGGCATTTGTTGCAACTGCATTTGCTCCCTGTCACTCATTCTGTCCTCTTCTTCGATTTGTCTTCTTCTTATGAGCTCTGTATCTGACATCTCTTCGTATTTTGGCATATAGCATTTGTCTGTTATTACGTTGTTATTTATTTCGTTCGTGTATTCAATTTCATTGTTCTTTTTTTCATCGAATAAATTTACCAATTTGTGGTTCATATTTTTGGCTGCGAATTGATGCTCCAAAAGACAATTTGTACACATGTTCAAATTGCAGTCATTGCACTTGGCCACTACCATTTTGGTCATGTTTGATTGTTCTTCTTGAGACTCTTGACCATCTGAACATTTGTCACATTTGATTTCTTCCATTATCATGCTATTCTAGGAAAATTTCTTCTCTTTTCTTTACAAAATTAAAAAATTACATCAAATCGTAAGCTTAAATTTAATTTGAAAAAAAAAATTCTTAAAAAGAAATTTTATGCTCAAACCATCAAGAAAAAAAAAATTAGAGAGAGTTTTATATTTTTGTTTCTTAATTTTATTTAAGTTGCTTCTTAACTTCATCTTTACTTATAAGCATGGTTTTGTATGCTTAAAATTTATTTTCATTTTTTCATTGTATGCAAGTTTTTTGTTTAATTTGTTTGCTAAGACGAACGCATCCAAAAATTGTCTATAATTGTTACAGTGTTTGCAATATAAAAAATCAACAACTATGGGATCGATTTTTAAAACTTTTTCTCTAAATTTTGAGACATGTCAGTGCTTATTTTTTTTAATGATTTTTAATTCAAATGAGTTGTGCGGATTTGATTTTGATTCTTTAAATCTCATGTCAATGCATTACTCGATTATGAATGACTAAGAAATTGGTTGTCTCTCATACTGTCTCAGCATGTCCAAGTCAAATGTTTTTTTTTCTATTCCATAAATTCAAATATCCAAGCTAGACAAATCGTTTTGATTAATAAATCCGATATTCATGAAAAAAATTAAGTTGAATAAGTTGAATTTCAAGTATAAGAAAATTTTTTTCATTCTAAATTTTTTTATTATTTTTTTAAATTGGACTACAACTTCAGATAAAAATCAAAAATAAATTTCTGGAAGTTTTAATAAAATCAGCAAAAATTTATAAAATAGCAGAATAAATTGAAAAAAGTATTGACGTGTTGAATCAGACGTCTGGTCTTAAAATAAAATAAAGCATAAAATGTGTACAGCAAACAAGTTTAGTTATATTTTAAATTAAATTTTTTATTTAATTGACAATTATTCAAAAAAAATTCATTTAGAGAAAAATTTTTTGAAAAAGAATTTATTTTTTTTAATAAAAAAAGGAAAAAATAATTGTTATCTCTTTATATGAAGAATGAAGCGATTTTTGTTTGTTGTAATTGTTGGTTAATATGATCTATCAAAATTTTTAATTGAGCGTTTTATTTTAATCTTAAAAATTTATTTTCAAAGATCACTAAAATATGTATTTTTTTGAAATTTAAATAATGAAGTTTTAGATATACTTGTAAAATTTTTAGAATTAAAAGAATCCTATTAAGATTCCTTTATGATGTAGTCCTTAATAACGAAATATAAAAATTTTTTTATTTTGAATTTTTTAGATTAGCAAACTTTGAAAAAAATTAATTTTTTAATTGATTATTTTAGTTCTTTTCCCATAATTTTAAACTAGTTTTGAAATACGAATATTTCAATGTTTTTATATTCAATCATTTTAGTTTAAAAAATTTAGCATAATTAAACTTATATTCGAATAAATATCACTTAATTATTTTATATAGTAAATTCTTTTTTTATCTAGTGTTTAAATTTTTATTTAGGTGTAAAGTGGATAAATAAATTCATTATATATTAAAAATAATATTTTTTATCTAGTAGATTCATCACTTTATCTGATATCACTTAATATTTTGCGATATTCGAATAAGAAAAAATTTCAAACTTTAATTTGAACAATAAATAATACTGTTTAAAAATTTAAATGAATATAAAATAAGATATTAATTTGATTTAAATAAAAAAAATTGATCGAATAAATGAGTTTTAAAATTACATACAAAAAAATTTTTTATTCTTATCCGCTCCTTGTGGAGCATAGGGTCATTTCTCAAGTAGATCTTTCGCCTTCATCCTGGCTTCTCCCCATGTCATTCCCATTTCGGAAAAATTAAAAGACACATGTTTAAGCCATCGCAGTTTTTTATTCTTTATACATTGACTGAATGGCTGTGAATTTGTTCTTGTGTTTGACAATGCCTCAGACCAGTGAACCTTTAGAATCCTTCTCAGATATCCAGTGTGAAAGGTGTTCAGGCATTTTCTGTCAGATACAGATATTCCCCAACATTTACTACCGTACATGAGTGTTGCTTTTACCACAGTGTTGTACAGTTTGAGGATACCATTTCACAATACCATTTCGCAATTTGTTTGATAAAATCAAAAATTTAAAGTGTGCTTTTTTTCTGATTATTTTGTGAGTTATAATAGTGAGTTATACTGAATTTCAACAAAAAGATTAATTTCTGAACAAACTTTAAACAAGTATCTAATTTAATTTTTATTTAAATTTCAAGATAAATCCAATTTATGCTTAAAATTAAAAAATTAGCCACTTAATAAATAAAAATGAGAAATTTAAACCTGATTATTAGAGTGAAATGAAATTTTTTTTAAACTACTAGACTTTTATTATCATCCTTATGAAATTAATATTAAAATTATTTAATAAAACCTAACAGCTAGTGTCTATGTTTAATTTGTTAAAGATAAAATTTAAAGCTTCTAGCACATTTAAAATTTTTCAAGTATTTATGACTTTTATCTAAGCAAAATTTCAATCAAAAACTATGTGTAAAAGTTTTAAAAATTTTTTAGATAAGATTAAATTAAAATTAAATATAGCATGTGAACATGTAGCTATCGATTGATCATACAAATTACCAGGAACAAAATAAAAATCAGAAATTATGACTCGATAAACTAGTTTTTGTGCATTTTAAATTTAAAAAAAGAAAAATTTTTCTTTAAGAAATAGACTTATTTTTTAGACTGTATAAATTTTTAAAATCAAGCAATAAAATTCATTGATTTTGCCTTTTACTGGCATTATTAATAAAAAAACTCGTGATTCAAATCATTAATATTCGCTCCATAATTATAATATTTAGAATGATAATTTAAGCTAAAAATTCATATGAGGGGATACGATAGCAAATAACTATGCAGTAAATAAAGGGAGAAAAATTTTGAATTATTTTTTTAGAAGCAATTTATGATTATTTTTTTCTAGCTAAAATTTGAATTATTTGAAATTGTAATTTGCCGCATAGAGCTAGTCTAGAGGTAAACAAAAACTAAAATAAATTTATTTTTAACAAGGTGATATTAAAAAAGCCATTTTTTCAAATTAAATTTAAAGTTTACTTAGATAAAATATGCTGATACATGGTCTATAAGAATTAGACTCAATTAAATAAAATAAAATATTTTGTGAGTTTTTGTTCAACAATGAAGTTTGCCGAAAGACTAGCCGCACACATTACTCCGGAATGGAATTCTCAATATATCAAATATGATGTATCTTTTTTAAATTTAAATTGGTGTTTCTTATTTTCTATTAAATCTTTTAAGGAAATGAAAGAGTTTTTGTACCAATACGAACAAAATGCTCCGGTCCAAGATGGTATTAATTAAAAAAAATTTGCTTAATTTATTTATTAAATTTAAAATTTTTAGATGAACACCTTCTGCAAAGATATTTTGCCCGTGCTGATGAAATTTTTTTCCAATTTTGTGACAAAGAGCTCATCAAAATAAACACTTTTTTTGCTGGTAAGGATAAAATATATAATTTTTTATTCTTTATTGTAAAATTTAAATTTATAGAAAAATTAGCCGAAGCTCAGCGAAAATTTGAGAACCTTAAAAGCGAGCTAAAAGACAATTATCATTTAATGAATAAAAAAAAAGATCGTTCAATGTTCAAATCATCAAAATTAAATGTTGACCAAGAGGATGGCGACGATGAAGTAAAGACAAAACTCTTGGAAGAGTCAGATTTAAAAAGCCCTAAAACTCTCGGCTCTAATTCGTCTGTTTCTGTTCGGAACAGAGGACAAAAGCCATCGGTGATTTCAAACGTGTTGAGTAATACTGGTGCACAGACCATAACACAGCGACTGATAGAAAAAAATCGCGAAAGACAACAAAAAAATAAACAATTTCGTAAAGAAAATGATCTCAAATTAGCCTTTAGCGAATTTTATCTATCACTTATTCTGCTTCAAAATTATCAGACTTTAAATTTTACTGGTTTTAGAAAAATTTTGAAAAAACATGACAAAATATTCAAAACAGACAGAGGAGCAGAATGGCACAAGACTTATGTGGAAACAGCACCATTTTATACCACTAAAAAAGTGGATATTTTTATAAATGATGTAGTCAATTTGTTTACACAATACCTTGAAAATGGCGATCGGGAACGAGCCATGAAACGATTGAGAGTTCCACCGTTTGAAGAAAAACAAAGTCCGTGGACAACTTTTCGTCTTGGTCTAAGCATGGGAATGATTTTTGTTCTCCTACCAGTGACAATACTTTTGTGTAAGATTTTTTCAATATTATTTAATTTTAATTTAAATTTTTTCATCTAATTAGTAATTTTCACTTATGCTTCGAACAATGAATTATCTTTCAATTGGAAAATAGCCATTAAGCTATATCGAAGCCCATTTTTTATCATAATGCATATATTTTTTATTGGAATTAACTCTTATGGATGGAGTCGGTCAGGTGTTAACCATGTTCTGATATTTGAAATCGATCCACGAAACCATTTAACCTACCAACAGCTATTAGAGGTATTTTGTGTTTAAATTTATCGAAAAAGTAAAATTAAAAATTTTAGGAATTTTTTATTAGAAAATTAATTGGTGAGATATTTAAATTATTAGCTTAAAGCAAAAATAGATAAATAAATTAAGTAGTTAATTTAATTGACTTGTAAATAGCAGGTTTTGTGAATTTAATTCCTCCTTTTTGTTAAATCAAAATTTACTAAAATAAAATAAATTTAAAAATTAGCGCAACAAACATTGTTGCACCTTATTTACCTAAATCAAAAATTTTTTTTTCTTTGTTTTTGGTCAACCAAATTAATAATCAATTTAAAACTTAATGATGCTTTATTTTTTCTCTTTTATTTACATCTAAAAAATTATTTTAGGTAAAAAAGATGCAACAAAATTTGTTGCACTAAGTTGCAGTATTTTTTAAATGTATTCTATCTAAATAAATTTTAATTTATCAAAAAAAGTGAGAATTTTTACTCTTTTTATTTTTAGATTCACAATGCCTAAATAGCATTGTCTAATGAACAAATCGAAAATTTAATTTTAAAATAGACAATAAAAAATTTTCATAAAAATTTTGAATTTTTTTAAAATTCTTTTTTTTAATTTCAACCCAATCTTCTACTAATATTATTTTTGATCAAGTCAAAATTTCTTCTACCTGCAGTTCATTGCAGAGCTTTAAGCTTAATAAATTTACTTTAAACTATAATAAATTTAATCTCTAATTTAAGACTTAATTTTATGGTTTTTTTCGGTTTGCTCATTTATTAAATTATATTAGTTATATTTTTTCTCAAACTAAAGTATAATATGCTCTAAGCTTTTTAATAATTTTTAAGGAATAACATAAATTGTAGAAGTTGAGTTAACTTTTTTTCCAGTGGACTTGAGGGTGTTTAAAATAAATTATTTTATATAAAAATTCATTATTTTAAAAAAAAGTCAAAAGCATTTTCAAAATACAATTAATACATTTTGCCAACTTTTTAAAGATTTGATTTAATTTTTAACTTCCACAAAACTTTCATGAATTTAGTGGTGATAAAAATGAGGAAGATACTCGATAAAAAGTGATATAAACCATTAGTCAACATTAAACTGATAATGTCAAAATTTCTTTTACTCACATAACGTCTGGGTATTGTGAAATTCAAAAACAAAATGAACAAAAAATACTGCAACTTAGTGCAACAAAATTTGTTGAATAATTTTTCAGATGTAAATAAAAGAGAAAAAGTAAAGCATCAATAAGTTTTAAATTGATTATTGATTTGGTTGATCTAAAACAAAGAAAAAAAATTTTTGATTTAGGTAAATAAGGTGCAATAAAGTTTGTTGCGCTATTTTTTAAATTTATTTTATTTTAGTAAATTTTAATTTATTAAAAAAAGAAAAATTTTTGTTTTTTTTGTTTTTGAATTTCACAATACCTAACATATGACTTTTTTTTAATTTTAAAGTCTCCACTTTAACCACGATTTTTAAAACTCATAAGATTTAGGTATTTCAGGCTATCTTCATAAGGTTTAGTTCAAATAAAATCAATAATTTTTTTTATATTCTTTTTCCTTTTTTAAGGATTTTAATATCTATTTTTAAATACACTCCAATTTTCATTCCAATTATTTTTATTTTTTTACTTAATAACCAAAAGTTTGTTTTTTTTAAACAAAAATATTTTTAAATCATAGAAAGAATAGAATACTTGTTGTTGTCTTAAAAGCGATGACTAATTCTACTTTCTAACTTGGCTTTCAA
Source organism: Brachionus sp. 'Tiscar' (assembly GCA_006352455.1). Taxonomy (NCBI): domain Eukaryota; kingdom Metazoa; phylum Rotifera; class Eurotatoria; order Ploima; family Brachionidae; genus Brachionus; species Brachionus sp. 'Tiscar'. The sequence continues at coordinate 9,821 of VANL01001164.1, read as the reverse complement.
AATTGCAAATCAATCATTATTTCTTTTTGGAAAAAAAAAACAGAATATTAGTCCAGTAATGTATTTTTTGAAAATTTACAGTTAATAATTTAAAATTGAAAAAAATATTAAAAGCATAGTAAAAAACGATTTTCAAATCAATGATATTTAATAATTTTTTATTTAAAGCTTGGATCATTTTTGGGAACTTTTTGGTTTTTAAGCGTGATACTGTTTGTAATAAGCGCTTATTACAATTTGGATTATTACATCTTTCCACTTTCATTAGTGGTTTTTTTGCTTGTATTTCTAATAAATCCAATACCGCGATTTCAATTTTCATCTCGAAATTGGATGCTGGGAATACTTTGGAAAATATTTTCTGCACCATTTTATCCAGTTGCATTTGCTCACTTTTGGCTAGCTGATCAGTTGACTAGTTTCGAATTTTTGTTTGCAGATATTCAGTTTTTTTCGTGCTGGTTTCTGTTTCAGGCACAATGGGCCCCATTAAAAAGTAAAATTTTTAAATAAACGAAAAAAGAAAAAAATTTATTAATAAAAATTTTAAGAACTATTTCCAGACTCGCCATGTATTCCGGCGAATAATCGTAACTTGTCATGCACTTTTAATGTTATATCTCTTTTATTAATGTGCTTGCCATCTTGGCTTAGATTCATGCAATGCCTAAGACGTTTCAAAGACACGTCCCATGCTTTTCCGCATTTAGTCAATGCGCTCAAGTACGCAACTACTTTCTTTGATGTTGGCGCTCTCTCTCTAAAATACCACTTTTCTGAAATGTACGAATCAGATTGGGAGAGTCCTTTCTTTTATATTTGGTTTATTGTAAAATTTATAGCCACTTGTTACAAACTTGTCTGGGATTTCAAAATGGACTGGGGTTTTTTTGACAAAAATGCTGGTGAAAATAAATTTTTAAGAGAAGTTATTGTTTATTCCTCAAAAAATTACTATTACTTTGCTATTGTGCAAAATTTTTTGCTACGGTTTTTATGGTTGGTGAGACTTTATGACATTGGTTTAAAAGGCGAAACCTACAAAGATCTTGTCACTACACTTCTGGGATTTTTCGAAGTATTTCGAAGATTTGTTTGGAATTTTTTCCGTTTAGAAAACGAACACTTGAACAATTGTGGTCAGTTTAGAGCCGTCAGGGACATTTCAATTAGTCCGATTCAAATGACTGATTTGAGTGTGATAGAAAAAATGATGGATGATGAAGACGGCTTGGTAAACAGAAACCACACTCTAAACACTCTTAATAAACAAAACAACAATTTGACCATAACCAAGAGGTAATTTCCGATTTCAATAAAAAAAACTTAAAATTAAAAAAATCAAAATAAATATGCTATATATTTTAATTAAATCTATTAAAAAAAGTAAAAGAAAAAGATCTTTTTTTTGGCCATTATTGGACGATTCTGAAAGAACTGATTTTAGACACTATACTGACTTTAATACCACTCAGCAAACTAGTAATATATTTGATAGAACTACAAATAAGTTTATTTTGTAAATGTACGAATATTTTGTATATCTGTGTTGTTTTTGTTTTTAACATTTTTTATTGTTCTAACATATGTGAATGATTAAAATCTACTAAATTTTTAAATTTATTCCTGGCCTAAGATTTTAATTTTTAATTTTTTTTTAAGAATTATGAGTAGGCACGGAAACTTGATGAGTTTATCAAGACGATTCAATACCTTCAATCCAACTGAAAGCGAACTTGAATGAGATCTGATTATGATTTTATAGTCTTCCGTTTTTTTCTGTTTTATTATTATTTTTAGTAGTTTTTTTTTTTAAGCAAAATCAAATGAGTTAATTAGGAAATAAAATTTCATTTTTTCTTTTAGACCAGAATTAATTTTTAGAAAAAATAAATAATTGATAAAATCGAAAAAAAATAAGAAAAAATAACTTTTTGAATTTAAATTTCTTTTGTTTTTTAATTTTTATAAATTATTTCTGAAATTATATTTACATAGAGATAGAAAAAAACAATGACTGTAAATAAAATAAAATTTTCAATCAATTTATTCTATTTTTTTATTTAATGTAATTAATATAATTTTTTGACATATCTTTAAAAAATTGGTATTTTTTATCATAAAAAGCACATTTTTAATTTTTGTAGCAATTTAATTTCCCACAAAAAGTATTTTTTCTGGAAGACTATTTTACATTAAAAAAAAAAAACAAAATTTAAATTCAAAATAATTTCAAATGTAAATTATGTGCAATTATATCCCAACAATTTAATTGTGTTCAAACAAGAGAAATAAAACAATTTTTTATATAAAAAAAAATTTAAACACTTTAAAATTACTATTTCTATTATTTTTATTTTATTTTATTGGTTTTGAATTTCAAAAAAAAATATTTAGATTTTCGTAATTATAAATAAAATTTATTCGTAAAAATTTATTATTAATTATATCCCATTTAAATTAAATCCCCATTTTTCTTCTGAACTGATCAGTTGACATAATCCAGTTTTGAATGAAGTTAGTATCTAATTTTCAATTTTAAATTCTTGTAAAAAAATGAAAAAAAATTTTGGAAGCGTTCAATTTAGAAAAATGATTTTCAAATTTATTTAGTACATTTTAATTTTATCTAAAAATTTATGCTTTCTTCTCGATTAGAAAATTAAATCTAAATAATATTAATTTATTTATTAAGTCTGTACAATCCTGCGTTATACTTAAGCAACTGTTCTTTGGTTTTCAAATCGACCAAAAATTTGACTTGTTCAATAGTCAAATTAGGATTGGCGTACAATTTTAGCCAAGCATGTATCCTTTCCAATGGCAGACAACCTCCACTTCTAAGCATACTTTGCGTAAAGTTCCAATACAAACCAATCTCATTTTCTTTCAGCACATCGCTTACTTTTTGGGTTTTTTCCAGCTCCTCTTCAATCTCGATCAAATTTTTATTCTTATTCAATTTGTTACTATCCTTGACCAAAGTGTATACCTCATTGGGAACATCGTCTTCATTTGGACTGCTCACTTGCCTCAGCAGACCTTGTGCCTTCCAAAACAAAATTTTTTTCTTTAACACAAACGAACACATTTTAAGCTCCTGTGCGAGCTCACTGACCATCCATGTTTCCTTTTCTTGAAATTTAACCATCACTGCCACATGTATCGGACTTACTTCAAACTCAAAAGTTTGTTTGCCAATTTCAATTTCTATTCTAACAAGACCAATACTATTTTTCCATACCAAAGTTCTATTTCCTTTAAATGCCTCATATGACTTCATAAATTTACTCTGAATTTGTTCTAATTGAGGCGGTAATTCAATTTTTTCTTCTTTTAATTTTGGCCAAAATTGCTCACTTAAAATTAAACATTTCAAATTGTTTCCATTAACGACCAAATCTGATATGTTAGAAACACCAGTTTGCTTCAATTGTTCCAGTATGTTGGCATTGATACGCTTAGACTCGCTAATGTCCTTTAGCATGGCCTCACAGGCAAACAAATTTTGCTCGCCGAATTTCAATTTCAACAGTTCCAGGTTTCGTATTTCTTTTTCCATATTGAATGAATAGCTAGATAAAAGTCTATCGCCCAGTAGGCTTTTGTACTCATTGACAAACATGTCCTTGCTGCCATATATATTGACGAGCATGCTTATTATGTTCGATTTAGATGAATCCGGAGTAGAGTCTGGTGGGGCGTCAATGGGCTCAGGTTGCCATGTTCGCCACGATTTATTTTTTGAGTCCAAGACTGCTGAATCGGCAGTATTCGAGTCAATTATGTCCAAATTTCCCTCATAGCTGTACAAATCTTTGCAAAATTCTTCCATTAAGTCATTTGATGATTCACTATCATCAGTCAAATTGCTAACTATGCATTTAACTGTGTCATCTCTGTTGCGCAAATATTTCTTCAAAGGCTCACACACATTCTCCATCATTACGCCTGTCGGGTCCAAGTACATTAGTGCCTTGATTGCTGAAACATAGGCAGTGATAATGTCTGACGTGTTGACGCCCGGGTGAAGCAGTCTTTCTTCTATAGACTGCCGCAGACTACGTACTAAATGGGATCGTAGATTTGTCTTCACCAAACACTGTTTTAGGTCCTGAACAGCGTTTTTTGAATCCGGAAAGTCAATGACTATTTCAAAAAGACGCTTAATTCTGCATTGAGCATAGTTTGTGTACATAAAATGCATCAATTGCTTTTTGTAGTCGCCCAAATGTTCCAAATTAGACTGGGACGAATATATCAAACGAATCCAGCCAATAATTATTTTTTCCAGCCAGTTTTTGAACGAGCCAATAAAAGACTCTTCATAATTTTCCATTGATGTTGATTCAATGTGAATTTTAATCTTTTGCTCGACCACTCCAACTAAAACATCACCGCACAAATGATCAAAAAGACTCAAATCAAATCTTAAAATATTTAAAAATAAAATTGAATATTTAGATATATTTTTTTTTAATTTTTCTAATTAAAATAAAATTTAAATTACAAAATATTAATTATTTTAAGGAAATTGTCAATTAGAATGTGATTTAATCTCAAATTGGCAAAGTCATTGATGGTTTTGTACTCGAAATCCTGGCTTATTGTTTGATAGTAGTCAAATACTTTTTTAAATAAAAAAACAAGCAGTTCGTAATGAGGATTGTGGAGTTTTTCGGTCAAAATGGACCGCTGATAGCCAATTAGATCGTCTAGATTTATTGATTTGGGACATTTTGAGTTTAATTGTTCAATTCGTTTCAAATGCTTGCTCAATTCGATAAAGTATTTGCTAAAAATATCGTACAATCTTGTGCTTATCTCGATCAAAAATTGCTCACGATCTTGGTCGTTTGATAAAGTTGAATCATTATTGCAATGATCTGAATCATTTAAAGTTAAAACTTTTAAAGAATTGTTTGTGTTTATACTCTCGATTAGGACATCTAAGTCGGTGATCAGGTTGACCAAAATTCTATCATTTAGGTCATCTTTGAAATTGTTAAGTAAAAATGCTGGAATCAAACGCAATAAATTGGCTGATTCAAGTTGTTTTAATTCAATTTCTAATGTACACATTATTTTAAAAAATAATTTTTTCAATTTTTATTTTTAAGATAATTATTTACTCTGAATATCACGTGAGCTGTCATTAATAAGACATATTTTATAAATTCAGAATGAGGGTTTAACACTAGAAGCACCAAAGCGAGTCAATTGACTCATTTTTTTAAAATTTTAATGGATTAAAAATTTATTATATGGATAAATTTATTTAAAACTTAATTTTTAATGAAGGAAAATAAAAAAAAGTAGCTAAATAAAAGTATCTAGAAAAAAATTGAGCTTTTATTGAATCCATTTCTTGTTGAACCCATCCAACTTCTTTCATGTAAAATTCGCTAACTATAATTTTTGTTTTTTTGAAATGTGTTCGTCTTCGTTCAAGTATGAGGATCCGAGTCAGTTGTTTAATGAATAACAAACTTTTTTTCAATTTTTTTAATTAATTCATTGATTTACTAGCTAAATTCATAATTTTTAATATCATTTTCTTTTACTATTCAAAGTTCATAATAGTTTTATGATTTTTTTATTTTTGAATTTTTTTTTAAACAATTTAGCTTTTATTTATTTTCAAAATTGTAATTATTTGATTTTTTTTTTTAAATTTTAATTAGCTAAATTTTTTTAGCCAGATTTTTTTTAGAACTTTTGTTTCAATTCCACATCATTTTTTTGCTTCTAAAACAAAAATATTTATTTTTGTAAATATTATACAAATGAGTATCATGGGATATGGTTGGGAAAGAAACCTATATCAAATAGAAATAAATTAGCAGCATTTCAAAGTTTCAATACAAAAAAAAAACAAAAAAGATATGAAAATTTATTTATCCAGGGCTTTTTACAAAATATTAACTATAAATAATAAGCTAAAATATAAATAGAAGGTTTAGAATTTTAGAACAGCTAAATTCAAATAAAATTTTTTAATAAAGAATCTATTAATAAATCAATGTTGCTAGAGTAATTGATTTAGATCCTTTTATTACACATTTTAAGGTCTGCATAGCTGCACTCGATCAATTACTCAAACAGACAAAGCTATGCTCTATAGAGGGATTTTTCATGTGTATGACTGATCACAATTTTTAATAAGCCAATTTAACTCCAAAAAATTTACCAAGTTTACCAAAATTAATTTTCGGATGATGATGAACAAAAACTGCTGATTCCTCTGTGAAGAATATTTAGCAATATGTAATCAGATGAAAATTAATGAAGGAACATGCGAGAACCAAGGTGACTCTTGTTTTTAATCGATTTTAATAACGGAACGATTGCAATCCGATATTAAAATCTATGTAAAATTATTAAATAATTCTGTTAATGAGATATTAGAAAATGAATATGTTAAGAAAATATTTCTTAGTAAAATGATGCCAGCTCTTAATGAAAATAATTAAAGTATCTTATTTCAATAAAAAATATGTTCCCCAAATTGTATCACATGATATGAAATTTGTAAAAAAAGAAATTTAAAATGTTTGCTAAGACCTTTAAAACTAACAACACTTAATCATGAAAACGAAATTTTTCATTAAATACAAGTTTGGCAATTCTTTTCCAATTTTTAAGCTGATTGCTTAGAAATTTTCAAGTTTTTTATACGGTTCTCTTGTTCATTAAGCCATTGATAGATTAAGATTAAACTCTGATTTTTATCGGTATGATCTTTTGTGTGTTCAAGCTGATGATTGTCACCCAGGATTCCTTGTTTTAACACAATTTATTGCCTTTATTTCAAACACCGTCCATATTATTCTGCCATATTTCGTTGGCTCATGGTGAAATTGTTCGAATATTTTACTCAATAATCTAAAAAATAAATATTTTTATCAGTTAGAATTTTCTCAATTTGAAAAAATAAATAATTTTTTTTATGAAAGAGCCTGCCAAGGCAAAAGACTTGGTCTTTTCAAAATTCTAGAAAGTCAAGTGCCCATTGTGACTGAAAGCAGTTAGTATGAAATAGTTTATTATTGTTGCATTTAAAACATTTTTTTTAAATAACTCTGAAATTGTCATAATCATATTTTTTTTTAATTATTTTCAAAATTAACTTTAAATATCGCATTGTTTTGTTAATAAATTTAAAAAAAATAAAATAAAATAAACTTGATGAAAATTTATAACACAATAATTAATAAAATAATTTTAATTATTTACAATTAGAAATTAATTTTTTTGATCTACTAAATGCTGCTTGTGTTAAATGAAGATTTGATGAGATCAAGTTTATAGCTAATATTCAATTTAAAATTGTTTGCTATGGAATTAAGTGTAACTAAAAAATAGCATATGAGTAGAAACATGAGAACAAAAAATAAAAATGTTATCAGACTGCACATAAATCTAGATTTATTTATTTTGCGCTTCTTGTTTGCCTCATTTTCTCTGACTATAAGCTTAACATTTTCAATGAACTCATGATCTAGATGAATTTTACCATTATTATAGTGTGTATTTGAGCTAACTGGATTCATTTGATGGTTCGATTGAGTATTGCCTATCAAAATATTTGACAATGCATCAAAAACTTTATCTGTTTTATTTATGTTTTGAGTTGATTGCTTCATGTGATGTGAGTTAATGTTGGAATAGAAGGTTGTGTTTAGATGCGTGTCGTCGATGTCCGTGTGTCTTTTGGCCTCAAAGGTCGGCGACAGACGGACACTTTCGCTCAACAAGTCCGAAATGTTCGTCTTAGAAGCTTTGTGCGAACTGTCTGAACGAAATATGGACAAAAAACTGTGCGGTATGTGGAGCCGGTTTTTGGCTCGGTGAAAATGAACCGCGTCGCTGAGCATACTTTTGGTTTCGAATTCAAACTCGACTGGATTGATTTGTCCATTAGAAAGGCTACTTGACGAGTGTATCGAGCTCAGACTTTTGTTTGAAGCGCTCAAATTTCTCAGTTTGCCGATTTGTTTGACAAAAAAAGCATTAGTCAGTGGAGTTATTGTGTCCTGGCCTTCTGATTCTCGATGCACTTGTTTTTCCACATCGTAAAACTCGTGCGACATCTTATTTGACTAATTTTAAAATTTTATTAAAAAAATATTTAAAATATAAAAAAATCAACACCAAAAAAAAAAAAACTATATATATTAATATATTTTATTTATTTGTTGTTTAGTTTTAGCATAATTTATTTTATATTTTAGTCTAATAAATAGACTAAGAAGAAGTAATGGAAAATTTAGTCTAGTTTGACTTACGGAAAAACATAAGCATAATCTCCCAAGCATAATACTTGCTTAAGATATGATAATGGTTAATTTATTTTCAAATTTTCAAATTTGTTGGACTTATATTTTGAAACGGTTTAAATTATTCTAAAAATGATAATTTTACTTTATTAAATAAGAAAAAAAATTTTTTTTTCTAATTTGAATAACTTAACATGCCTGAAGCTCTATGCCAGACGCATTCTAAATCATGTTTTTAGAAGTGTAGTGACTCAGACAACATTTATATTTTGCGTCATTAACAGAGCCCTTATTACATGATTTAAAAATGTTAATTTCCTGAAATTAATTTAATTATTTTCTAAAAAAGCTCTAATAGAATAAAATTCAGATTTTTAGATTTTAATAATTATTTAGTAAGATTAGATATGCTAAGATTTCCTGTTTAAAAAGAGAATTCAAAATTCTTGAAATTTAAAACTGATAAAAATTTACCATCCAATGCATATAGGAGCCACGGTTTTCTGGCTTCTATTTAAAATAGGGGTCTTAGTGGGCAACTGATTTTCAATGGAATATGAGATGTCAATGTATTTGTATTTGATGCAAAAAAAATTAAATTAGAACAGCTTTATTTAAAAAAATTTTTTTTTATTATTATTTATTCAGAATACCGTAAGGGGAAGTAAAAAAATAAAAAAAATTTAACTAAATAATAATTAAAACAACTTGAATAAATTTTTTAAAAAATTAAGTCGTTTAGTAAAATAAATGTGAATTAACTTGTCAATTATAAATATTATTATTATTATTATTATTACTAAAACTGCCTCATAGGCTGTAAACAAAAATGAAAAAGTTTTAATAAAAAGTTATAAGTTCTGTGGCAGAGAGATAACGCCATAGATCCACTTGATCACAAAATAAATGAAAATAAATTGCTGATTTTTTTTGGTTTAATATTGTTTTGTTTTTGAATCGATTTTTACATATTTTTTTTGTCTTAACTAAATAAAATATCTTTAACTAGACATCAGAAAATAATATAAGTGATAATTTCAATCAATGTTAAACAAAAACATTTGACATTTCGTGGAAATTTTACAAAAATTAAAAAGTATTCGTCTTAATTAGAAAATTTGCGTTTGATTCCGTGTTCGGTTCCAACCTGGTTTAAAAGTTTCATGCTATTTTGAAAACGATTTTTGAAAATGATAATGCAGTTCTCTGTAGCTGTGCATAAAAAAAAAACAAAAGAATCTTTGAAATATCTTAAAAGAAGAAAATTTGTTAAAAAGTTTGAATTTTCTCCACTAATTTTTCTTAATTTAGTTTATCAATATTTAATATTAAGCTTCGGTTGGTAAAAATGAATTTTTCAAAAGTAATGTCTTTTCCTAAAAAATTAAAATTATACTAAAATTTGATTTCTGAAATAAAAATAAAACTTTAAAATGAACGAAATTACACGAAATTAATAAAATGCATTTTTAAAAATTAAAAAATAAAATAAATCAAACAGTAATTGAGTAGATTCCATGGAAATGATAAGAGAAGTATGTA
>VANL01001163.1:0-16653 GCA_006352455.1 Brachionus sp. 'Tiscar' | reverse complement strand
ATGGTAAAATATTGATTTTACTATTCAATATTGGCTTGGAAAAATTTTACTGATTCAAATAAACAGATATTCACATTTGCACAAAATCTGTTGCCAGATTTACGCATTTTATGCGTTGCAATAAACCACTATACTAACAGCAAATTCTATTTCAGTATGTAAAAAATAACAATTTTTGGACCATTTATGTCTTTATGAAGCTAATTTTATTTTTTTTTAATCAATTTTATTGAAATATTTTTAGTGCCGAATTGATTATTGAAAATTTAATTAAGTCTAAATAAATTTTAAATTCCTAAAATCATGCTTAAATCAGAATTTTATTTGGAAAGAAAATTTTTGACTAATAGAAAAACGAATTTCCCAAGTATCTTGTAAATAACAAATATAGAAAAATTTCAAATTAAAGCCTAAAATTTAGAATTGGAAAATAAAAATTTCATTTTGAAGCTCACGTTTTTTAAGTATAAGCAATTTTTTGAAAAATTTTTTAATTAAAAATAAGAGCATTTTCTGTAATTATATTTTTCATTAAATTTTACTTGACTTTTCAGAGTTTAATTAATAATTAAATTTTTTTTTGGAAAATAAAATCAATTTTCGTTAAATAAAAATTTACAGAAAGCTTAATTTAAAAATTTAATTAGGTGTAGATTTTTTTTTAAAGTATTTTGAAAATATTAAATGTCATCATTATTCGAACATTGAAGAACAGAGCACTTTATTTAAATTCTCACTTATAGTCTTATTGGAAAATAGAGGAAACATTTTCCTCTTGCATAAGATATAATAGATTTTTTTGTTTAAAATAATCAATCTTGACATCATTTCTAATAAATTTAGCTTCTTTGAATGCTAAATTTTCTTAGTTACTATTAAATACTTAAAATTAACATAATTAACAGCTAAAATGTTTTAATAAAATTTTTTATTCATTTGTTAATAAAATATTCTTGTTAATAAATTGATAAAAACTGAAAAGCATTTTATTTTTACATTATAAAAAAGGTATTTATAAATTGTAAACAATTTTTTTTTAATATTCAAAATAGAATAAAAATCTCTAACAATTGCAATAATTTTTAAATTGACAAGAAAAAAATATTTCAAATAAAAAAAAAATCAAATACAAAATTCCTTGTTCTACTCAGCAATCTTGAAGCTATTCTCGTTTTGCGCGCCGACTCGCACTGAACCTCTCGATCTCTTAGTTTTAATTAATTAAATAAATAAAATAAATAAATAATAATTCTCTGCCGTCAAATGTGTTTTATTTTTGTTTCTAAGCTTAACTAGTTTATGATTTGTTGCTGCTGCATAATTTGTTGTTGTAATTTTTCATGTTCTTGATACATCATGTGCTGTTGCTGCATTTGTTGCTGCTGGTTCATCATATGCTGCTGTTGTTGCATATTAAATTGCTGATGCTGTTGATTCATTATTTGCTGCTGGTGCATTATCTGCTGCTGTTGAGCAAGGGCATTTTTGTTGCTAGATTTGGAGCGTTTGCTGCTAGAGCCATTAGAGCGTTTGGAGCCTGTCGGCGGCGAAGTGTTCATGCCCGGATTGAGCATGCCAGGTCCCATTTGGTTCTGATTCATCATTGTGATCGGATTGTCTTTCTCGCAAAATATTCTATTATTATGATAGCAGAACTTGTCGCCTGGTTTTAGCCGAACTCGGCATGTTTGACAAGCAAAACAGTCCACATGATAAACACGATTACTCATTACTCTCATTACTTGTTCATTGGCATGTATTGGCTTGGTACACGATTCACATTTACCACTGATGCATTGGCTACCATAAATTTTAAAATAGTCATCACGACAGAGTATCATTCTGTCTCTAGTAAAACATTTTTCTCCTAAATCACTAAGTATACACTTACAGGCTTGGCATTTGAGACACTGAATATGCCAGTAGAGATTCAAGCATTCAAGTAGGTGGCGGTCGCGGATCGGATTACTGCATCCGGCGCAAGCACGCGGTGTATTATAGTTTGGCTGCTGCTTGGAATATTGAGAGTTAAAATTGTTGATTGGATTGAGTGGCATTTGTTGAGGTGGCGGCTGGGGAGTTGGTTCTTGAAAGTTTTGTGGATAGAAATTTTGGTTCATTGAGTTTGGTGATGGTGGGGCTAGGCGAAATTGGTCGGGAGTCTGTCCCGGCGGTGGCAAACATGGTGGAGGCATTTGAGATTGCTGTTGAGGTGTAGCCGCCTGTGCCGATGGAGACTGTGGCGGTGCTATAGAATTATGCGGTGATTGCGGCATTGAATTTACTTGATTGTCCATTTTTGGTTGCATCATATAGCGTTATTTTTATTTTGGCCTTATTCTCGTATTCTCTAGTTCAAACTCAATATTGTTTTCATTTTATCTAATTAAAATGATAAATTAATAGATTAGTATGAGGTCATTTTTTCTTATTGAAATTGTGTAATGAACTCTAAAAATACAACTTAAAATGACATTTTTATTTCGATTTGTTAAAATGTTAATTTTGATAATTATATTAAGATTTAATTATTTAACCCCTTAAGTGAGCAAAGAAGAAACTAGAGTCTAACAAGACCCGACGAGTATGACTAGACTGTGCAGACATAATTTGATCCATTGTATTAATTTAAAATGTTTATGTTAAGTTTATTTTGCATTAAGTTAATAATTTATTTACAAAACTAACTGTACTTAATAAAAGTTAAAATACAGATTCATTTTTTGAATATTTACATCACTTTTTAACTTATTCTCTGAACAGAAAAATAAAAGATAAATAATTAAAAATTTCCCATCGGGACAGAATGCCAGTCGCTAGTATGTCCTTTTTTTAACTGAATGTTTTATTTTTTTTAATAATCAAGACATTCAGCAAATTAAAAAGTCTTGTCAAAATTTTTCTTTTGCATTCTTTTTTAAGAAATGAATTTATTTATTTTTCACAATATTATTGACTTATGATAATTTTTTCTTAAAATTTTAATCTAAATCATCATCAAACACAAATAGATTTGAATCAGACCAGCTAACCTTTGACCAATAAATTGCTAAAATTTTCAAGCTAATTTTAATTAAAAAAAATTGTAAAAAATTTTTTTTCAAATCAAGTCTTAAATTTAAGACACTTAACAATCAGTTTACTCAAATAAACTTTCTATTTGGTAAAACTAATAAGTTTATTTCGTAATATTACTTTTTTTTTCTAAAAAAATTGTTTGTCAATCATCTAATTAAAATAAATTTTTCATAAATATGAAAACCTTTTTAAATGTTATAATTTAGCTGTAATAGCTGACAAAACTTTTCTCTTTTTCCTATTTAATTTGTTTCTAAACGTAAACTTAATTTAAATATTTATATTCAATATTTAATCGTATGAATTTCAATTAATATACTTTTTAGAGTTTTAATTAAAATTGTTAAAATAAATTACAAAATATAAAAATTTAACCTTTTGATAATCATCCATTTTATATTTTATCTTGATTTTAGCATTAGAAAAAAGAATAGACACGTCAAGCATCGTTTTTTTCTAGCCAAAATGATAAAATTTTCGAAATGTTCATCATAATTAGTGAAAGTTTTGTTTGATTGTAAACTTGATTCCATCAATGATTAATTCTTCTAAATTCATCGATTTTTTCAATTAAAAATTAAATTAAACTATTTTTTCATTTTTTTTCATAATTATTATCTATTTATCATTAATGTTATATTTAAATTTATTACTAATTGACCTGGAAATGACCTCTCTTGTGCTTCTTATCTTAATTAGTAAAAATTTTCTGTTTCTTATAAATAATATTTTTCCATTGAAATCTAGGAACTTGTAGTACCAAGTAAATAATTCAAGAATATTTTATAGGAAATCTGAAAAAATATATACGAATGTAATTGGGAAAATGTTGTTATAAAGAAGTATTTTTTAAGAGTGAATGTACAATATATTTTTAAATAGTTATTATCTGAAATATGTTTGCACAGAGAAAAATATTATTCGATGAATAACTTAGACTATACTAGTACTTTATCAGCTAAACTTATCTGTATCGGTTGCATTAAAAAATTTTCGGAAATATTTAAAAAAATTTTCAGCAGATAAATCCATTAAAATTCAATTTCACTTTTAAACACAATTTAACATTGCTGATGACATCCTGAATAGTTTGGCGATATTTTTTTCCTAATATATGAAACCCTTTTTGTTTGGCATTTATTAAAATTATTTGAATTATTTAAATTTATATTGACAACAAAGCTTTAACCACTAAAGGTAAAATGCTCTATTTTCGAGATTTTAATTAATATTCCATTAATTTTCAAGAATAGAAATTAATATAATTTAATTAATTTTGATAAAAACTCTATGATAATATAGCTGAATATAAATAATTAACCAAAGCATTATTCCTAATTTTAATTTAGTATTTGGTTAGAGAAACACAATTTTTTTTTATTGGTTGAGATTTTATCTATAAATTAGAGTTTGATACTTAGCTCTTTAATCAATTAATACATTAAATATTAATAAAAATAAATCAATAAATTTATATATTGATTAATGTTTTTTTTTTATGTATTTTAAATGATTTAGTCGAGTTAAAAATTTGAATTTAAATAAAAATTCTTAAAAAAATTATTATTTTTAGTTAAAAACATAAAAAAAATTTTGTTTTTCAATAGTTTAAAAAAATTAAAAAAATTTGGCCATGAATGTCAAACTAAATGTCAGGTCATTTTTTTGCTAAAAAATTTTAAACTCATCCAAATGATCTATCACTTTTAAATTAAAAAAAAGCTATTACAATAAATAAAAATGCATTCATAAGACTTTTTATAAATTACCTAATTTTTATAATTGGAAATATTAGCTCTAATAATTTAAACTGTTTAAAAAGCATTTAGCTTTCATAGATATAAATATATATATATGGATAAAAATAGATTGCGATTAAACAAAAATTTTTGAATTCTTCTCATACCATTTTTATCTTAAGCCATTCATTCGACCTAAGTTTATTGATAACAACATATAGGAAATATTTTTGTTTATTAATTAGATTTATTTGATCCTGTTCAAAAAAAATTAAAAATATGGAGCCAAAACTATATATTTATATTTCAGAGCACTAAAAATCATAAAAAAATTATTTCAAGTTTTGTTAGAAGCGATAAGCGGCTTTTTATAGTAATAATTTCAATAAAATACAAATAATTAATTTAATTAATTTTGTTATTAAATTAATTAATTTTTGAATTTTATAGAAATAGAATCTTATTTGATTATCGATTTTCTTTTCCTCTTCCCATTCTTTCACTTTTAATTTAAAATTATTAATTTAATAGAAATCAAATAGTTAAAGCATCTAAAATAAACTAAAACATACATAAAATATAAAGAATGAAATATTTGCTTTGTAAAAATCAATATTATCTCTTAAGCTTTATTTTTTTCTCTAACAAACCATTATTAGATTAAAACGACACTTGGTTACTAGAAAGCAAGTTCTATAAAAAGAAAATGACAAACCTAGCACGATATCATGGGGCTTTTTCTAATTAAGATTTAGACTGCTTTAATATAGAATAATTACAGCTATTTGTATTTTAATAAAGTTCCACATGAGACCTAATTCTGGAGAAATCAAGCTTGCTTACCAAAAATCGGTACTAATTAATTTTTTTATGCACAAATCTGCCGATTTATAACAAATTCAAATACGCCAATCTAAAATTGAATGACATTTTTAATAAATTTCATTATATTAACAAAAATTTAATTAAGCTATAAATTTGCAAAAAAAAAAAAACTGTGAACTTTAATTAAAATTTTTTTATTAAAAAATTCCATAAACTATAAACATTTTAATCCAATTATTCATCACACACACATATATATATATATAAACATAAATGATTTTGAATCTCACATAAATTAAAAATTGAGAATATAAATGCAAAATCAATTTATTTAAAAGCTAATGGCATAGATTTAAAACTAACTCGGGAATACATTCGTATCTAGCTCCTCACATGTGAACTATTTTTTAATATTTTTTATTTTTAAATAATTTAATTAATATCAGCAATATAATGGGAAAAGTTTTGCGAAGATTTTTTTTTTGTTAATTTCCCTTTGATATATCTTAAAATTGCTTGTCATTGAGCACTCAGTATTTAAAAAAATCAGTCGATTTAAATATTAAAAAAAATAAATCATTACTTTAGGAAGGAAAGAAAAACAATCAATTTAAAAATAAAATGAATATTTTTGTTCTAAAAAAGTCAATTATTAGCTGTCGAGACCTAAAGTAATCAGCTCAAATTTGTTGGCATGACTACAAATGAAGTAGCATCTAGTTGTGGATAGTATTACACTAATTCGAAGGACCAATAACCATCAAATGATATCAATGAATGCTTCAAAAATCAAAACTAAAACCAAACTTTTTTTTCGCATAAACTAAATACCGCGAAAAATACAATACTTTTTCAATTAATTATATTTAATTAAAAAAAATAAACTATTTTAAATAAGCAATTTGCAATTAAATATAGCCGATTTCAATTAATTAGCTAATTAATTCAATGAAAGTTGAATACGAAAAAAAATGGTTTGTATATTGTTAACGTTACTAGGCAAAGAAATACAAATATATAATTAATTTTAAGTTTATTCGTAAAAAAATATGGATTATAATTATCTGTCAATCAATATATCTGAGCATATTTGTTTCCTTTGCTTTAAATTAATTAATTAATAAATTTTGGGGGTTTAATAAAAAACAATTAAAATGGAGCGACGTGCTCCGCAAGTTTTCTAAATGTCTTGGCATTTATTAATCCTCGGGTCAGTCCTAATCTTATTAAATTTATTGAATTTATTGAATCTAGTTGGTTTTTATTTCACAATTAAAATTAAAATAAGTTGGTTGTACCTAAATAGAATAAATAATTTCCATTGAATCCAACTAAACTAGTTAGCTATATTTAGAAAATGTGTTTAGTTTCTGAAGACGGTAGTAAAAAAAGAGCACAGTTTTAATCACATTAATTGCGTTAAAAGAAAATTTAGATTAGAAAAATATTTGAGAGCTTGTACAATAAAAGAATAAAATTGCTTAATTTGAAATAATTGCAATTTAATAGAGGAAAGGGAAAGCACAAATAAATTGAACGGAATATACATAAAAATTTAATTTAATTTTGTTCATTGGCTCTGATTCAGCCATATTGATTAAACTAAATTAGTTGCAATGAGAAAATAATAAAAATGAGCAGAAATGTTCAAAAATTGCAATAAACTACTTGAAAAATAACTTTTTTTTTAATTAAAAAACTCGAGTTAAGTAACAAGCCAAACAATAACAAAGTCTAATTTAGCCCAAGCGAACGCTTCTTAGAATAACTTTAATTTTTAATTAAGTATTTAGAATTTTCTTTAGCTAAATATAATATGCAATTAAAGTTTCTTAATTAAGTTTAATTATTATTCCATCATCAACCCTATATTCCAACAAAAACATATTTTACCAATCACTATTTCATGAAAATATTTGATGAGCTTGTCCATGAACCTAATGCCAATCGAAATTTAATTTTCTAAATTGTTAAAAAAATAATAATTCTAAAGAATAGTAATTCAATTCAAAGCATCATTTTTAATTAGATTAAATTATTTTAATTGAAATTATCATGTTTCCGGAACTAATATTTCCTAAGTGTTTAAATAAGAAATTTTTTTTTCTTTAATTATTAAAACTAATTTCAAACGTCAAACTTTTTCGAATTTAATAATTCAAAATTTTACTTGTCTAAATGAATCTAATTATTTCTCTATAAAACTATCTATCAAAAAAGTCTTTAGGTTCAATCTTATCTGAAAATATTTAAAATATAATTTAAAGATTATTCATTTAATTCTGTGATATTAATAAATTTGCATTTTTCATTCAAGATTAACTGCTAAAAATAAATTTTAAATGACAAATTTAATTAAAACCTACGTGAAATTTTGAGATTTAGTCAATTTCTTGATGTTTAATCAAATATAGAGAAAAACAATCATCAAATATATTTTAAATTACCATTTTTACTCTTAAAACTAAAAGAGCAAAAAAAAACAAGAAAAATAATAAATCTATCATTAATATAAAATAATTTTTCTAAACAAAAAATAAGTTAAATATGATTATGAATAGTAATGATTTATTCTAATAAAAGATTGAAATAGTTTTCTTCAGACTTAATTAACCTACATAAATTAATTGAATGCGCTAAAAAGTAAAAAAAATTTAATCCCACAAATTTTGTCAAAACCACAATCTCACAGATAATTAATTAATATTTTATAATAATTTTAAAAAAGGTTTTTGTGTTCTTAATTGCTTTTATTTTAAGTTCATGTCTACAATGGCTCCTGAATTTATTTTAAATTGAAACTTTCCAATTTAATTATTTCTTTTTAATTAAAATAAATTAAATAAAATTAACATTTTTTGTCTTCAGCAGATTTTTAATTTCTTTAAAAAGCATTGAAAAATAAAGAACAAAATTATTTCAACATATCTAAAGAATTGTTTTTCTTAAAGCTTTATTATTTTAAATTACTAGTCGGCTTGATTTGTTTTGCTTTTTAAAAAAATAATTTTTTTTTAAGAATATTTTTAAGTTCAACTATTCTAAGTTTGTTTATTTTTTGTTTCTAGTTTATTTGAAAAGGACTAAACACATTTACAATGACAGATTTTTCTAATAATACACTTTAATCAATTAAATCAGAGATAACTCAATTTTGATTTCAATTTAAACCCTCGATTAATTAATTAATTTGAACTTCAAATATTTTTACTAGTATTAGTTGTAGTGTGCTTTTAATATAATCATAGAATTAAGCAAAAATTATTAAAATTAAATTGTAAATTTTTCATAGAAAAGAACAATAAAAAATACTTGTGACATCGATTTTTTAAATTTTTAAAATTGATAATAATTAAAAAATATTTTCTAATAAAGTTAATAAAGCTAACGTTTTAGATGTTCATTTTTTTTAGAATACTAACAAAATATTTTTAAATCATTAGACTTGAAATATTTTTTGTATTTTAAAGTTAGTCAATCAAAAACAAGACATAGTTTCAGTAATATTGTTTTACTTACATCTAATTTTCTATAAAATAATAAAAATAAATAAATGGAGTTCCAAAAATTAATGAATAATACAAGCTAAATAAAAGTTAAACATAAAATGTATTTGAATAGCTTTGTTAGAACCAGATAATTTTGATAATTAAACCAGTTTTTGGCATAAATACTTAGTCAAGATATACTCGAAAAATTGAATTTTTTCTAGTTGTAAAATATTTTTTCACCCTCATCTTATTTTAAAAATTAAATGAAATAAAATTATCAATAAATCCAAAATTTAAAAAAATTAAATGACGAAAAAATAAAAAAAAAAAAAAAAATAAATGCATTAAAAATTAAAATTAATCTGTCAAAAGTTTTTCTTTAAAAATTGAATTTCATAAAAATTATACTTATGTTTCTTTTTTCCGTTTAGTTCAAAATTAATTGTAAAAGCATACTTAAAATATGTAACTTAAAATGCATTTCATTAGGAAAAAAACCTAAATGAGTCTTGTTAAAAGTCTTTTTACGGATATTGCTTTATTTTTTTTAATTATTGTTAAAGAAACAAATTCGTAATTAAATTTCTTATTAAAAATAAAAGTTACCTTTCTGGAATCAAATTTCCTTTTATATTTTTTATAATTTAAAATTAATATAAAAAAATTTATTTAAAATGGAAAACTAATTATAAACTTAAATGAGAATTTTAAATAAAAAAAATAATACTAGATAAACATTTAACTCATTCAGATTGTTGAATTTTTGAGCTCATGTATTGTTTAATTAAAATAGCCTGATCAACTGGTAAAGAATAAGCCCTCGATGTTCTTCTAAAACGAGATCCAATTTTATCCAAAGATTTAGGTGAGGAAATATCTTTTAAATCATCATTGTCATTTTCTTCTTTGTCAATTATCTCTTTATTGGTTTCTTTAGGAAAAGTTGAACTCTTGCCCATATCTGCCTTTAGGAACAATGCTGATGATGACGATGACATATTTCTTTTTATTTTTTCGTCATCAAATGTGAAAATTGTATCGTCATTCTTTGTCTCCTGATTGTGCTTTTGCTTTTTTTTTACCAAAAAGTGCTCGATTTCGTCCATTCTTAAGCCTTCAAAATTTTTCTTTTTAAACGCAAAAATTTCTATTTTGTTTATATTTCTATCAAAAGACTGAATTTGATACTCAGCTGCTCTTAAAAATTTATCTTTTAAATTTATATTGAAATTGCTAAATTCATTCAGATTATCCTCTAGTGGTAAAAATGCTGAACGTTTTTTTAAACCAATGTTAATTGGTTCTTGTGGAATAAAAATCAAAGATTTTTTTGTGAAAGAGTATGCGGCTATAATGTTGCATTTAGCACTGTAATTGATAATGTCATAGATTGACATGTACTTTTCAATTTCTAAATGTTGACTTTCTTGTAGCATATCTGAGTTGCTAAAATTATTCAAAGAAGTTTTAGTCGGTTTAAAAGGATTTTCTTCAAAAAGTTTCACTTCAACCAAATTTTTGTTGATTTCTTCGAATGCAAAATTTCTAGCTATTTGTAAATTACCAATTTTTATTTTATTGTTTTTAACATATGATGAAATTGGTATCAAATCAATCTCTTCATTTTGTTCATTTTCATCATACACAGGAAGAAATGAAGCCTTTGTGCGTATATCGGCCACTGAGAGTCTTGCACGTGTTTGTCGCATGTTGAACTTTTTGGCCTTAATCAATTTATCCGAATCCATTTCGTCTGTTTTGAAAAAATCCTCAAAATTTTCTAAAATCTTGATTTCTATAGCTATGTCGGTCTTAATCGTTATCAAATCACAACACATGGCTTTTTTAAATTTTGAAAAAATTGATGACGTATCTTCATAATTGATTGAAACAACACGCATTAGCTTTACTATGCTTCCTTTTGGGACCTTTATCCATCTACGTCTCATAGTATTTGCATCTTCTTCAGAGTTAAAGACTGGTGATATTTCATATGCATTCATCGGCCGGTTTACATAATACACTTTTGGCTTGTGCAGCCGGTTTATCAAAGATGCTACATCCCTCTCGTGTTCCAGTATTCCATCATCAAGTTCCGAACCTGATGAAAATATTTCAAAAAGACCTTGAAAAAATGAAATACAATGGCGCATAAGATTATAGGAATTGTAAAAATAGAGAAATTTTTTCTTCAGTAAAATGAATAAAATTGATTAAATAGATTTTTTGTCTCAGTCTGATTTATTCTTCTTAGAAAATTCTGGTTGGAAAAATAAAATCGAAAGAATAAAAAAAATTTAAAATTTTCAGATGCATTTTGAGAAAATTTTTTTGATACAGCAGATGCTAGTTTAAATTGATGCGGAAAAATTAAATTCTATTTAGTTTTTGAAATAATGCAAGTTTTTTATTAAATTCAATTTACATCTACATATAATCCTTCAAATCCTAAAAACTTTTTTGACTAATTAACTTATATAAAGTTCACAACCAAAGCAAAAAAATACTTAAAAATACCCAAAAATTTTTGCTTTTAATTTTCCGATTAGTTCTTATTTGGAAAAAAATAACCATTTTCAAGATAAAATAATCTTTAGATGTATTTAAGATTTATTCATCTAGCAAAGATCTCAGTTTTTATTTTATATTGAGTTGACCTTGAGTTTCATTATTCTTTACGCTATTCACTTTGTGAATAAACTTAAATTTTGAATCAACAACTTCTCTCAAAATCTTAAAGCAATTTTGTCCATAAAAATCTTAAAAATCATTGGATTTATCAACAGATAAAACACATTAAATGGATATAAATAAA
Source organism: Brachionus sp. 'Tiscar' (assembly GCA_006352455.1). Classification (NCBI taxonomy): domain Eukaryota; kingdom Metazoa; phylum Rotifera; class Eurotatoria; order Ploima; family Brachionidae; genus Brachionus; species Brachionus sp. 'Tiscar'. The sequence continues at coordinate 4,705 of VANL01001163.1, read as the reverse complement.
GGAATTCATTTTCAATCAATTCTCATGCGATTTAAATAAATTTATTCTATTTGGCTATCGTATCGTAAGACCATGACATAAAATTGACTGGATTGAATTTTAAAATTAAATCATATTTACCATGATATTTAATTGGAATTGACACAATATCACTAAAAAGATATTCTATATTTGAGGATTGATTTGTAGACAAGGTCTGATCTGGATCCGATGAAACAAATGAAGGTCGTTGTTGAAGTAAAAAACTTTGCAGAATATTGCTATAACATTTTGCCAAAATGCATTCTTTTTCAAATTGGCGATACAAATATAATTTTTCTCTTTTGTTTTCAATAATGCTTCCGTCTAGGTCTACAATGCTAGACTCGCAAAAACATGGAAGCTCATTTTTTTCTAAAAATTCAGATAATATCATAGGTTTAGGTTGCATCAATTCCTGTTTCTGATCTTTCATAATTTACCTGGTAATAAAAAAATTTTGTGAAAAATTACCTTTGTTTTTTTATATCGTTATAGATCTTTCTTTAAAAATTTTTATTAAAATTCAAAATAAATTCTCCGAAACAAGAAATTTTATATTTTTATTAGACTAGATCATCTGAAACCACTTGAAAGTGTAGACAAAAAAAAACAAAAATTCTTAATTTTGTTTTTATGAATAACTCTTTCTTTGTTCCATCATAATAGCATCTATTACCTATTTTGTTTTCAATAAAATTCATATTCAAAAAAATTAAAGAAAATCATAAAATATAAAAAAAGTCTGTTTTTTAATTTTTCATCAATTTTATTAATTAAATAAGCCCTAATATAAAAACCGATTTACATTGAACTCATTTGTAAATTTAACCATTCACTCAAAATGATTGAAGCTACATTAAACCATGCAATTGAATGCAGTAAAAATATTGTAATATATGGGGTATACGGATAAATATTAACAAGACTTTTCAAACAGTTTTTACTACAGCAGGCTATCGCATAATCTATCATTCAAAATACAAGCTCAATCTTTTTCTTGATCAGCATCCAATTCCACTTGAATCATTTCCGACATTTTTGGGTATGTTGCTCAACACAAAAAATATCATCAGATCTTCAAAAACTGCAAAACAAAATTTTTTAGACATATCAAAATTTTCCCAATCAAAACAAGAATCACTGACATGCATAATCAACTCAAATTTGACTTAATAGAAACATGCTCTCAAGTTCTGATCAAAAAATTTTACCACTAACAATTAAGTTCAGACCTGTATGAATTTAACTTATTAGATGAAACTTTAAAAGCTAAGTTTACTTCGTTCTACTTAGACTTCTAAACAATATTTTCTACATAAAAAACTTTTAACTAAAAACTATAAACTAATTTTATTTTATTAGAAAAATTCTCATATAACTCATTTTATCTACTAACGCGTACTAAAAAGAAGGACTAAGATCCATTCTGAGCAGTCTGAGGTCGTCCTCGAATTTATTTAGAAGATAAATAAATAAATTTGTAAATTTAATATTTTCAAAATTTGAAGAAAAATTTTTAACTATTAATATTTTTATTTAAATTTTTAATCACTTAACATTAATTGTATTGTAAATTTAATTAACTATTTTTATTTTTAAAAAAAATTCTATTCAAGAGGCTTCATTTTTAAAGATTTTTCGTTAATATCTTTTAATTTTATCTTAATTGTCTTACTAAATAAAATTACTTCAAACTAAATAAAATAATTAAATTTGAAATCTAGTTTAATATTATTTTTGAGTATTTTTATCAAATATTAAAACTAATGATGAAGATATTTTAGTATTAATTAAATCAAATTAATTCTATTTTATTTTATTAAATTTTTGAAAAAATAAATTATTTTAATAAATTTACTTTTATTAAGAAAAATTTTGAACATTTTCATTTAATTTAACCGTTCAATTTTACGTTATAACTTTTTAACTAATTAAACGAAAAGTTAATTGGATCATTGAGTTGTTTAATTTTGAAACTTGAATTAAAAACTGAAAAATTGATTGCAAAAATATGAGTGGGTTAAAGACAATTTATATTACTCTTTACAAAAAAAAATATTCAAAATTTATTTAATGACAAATAAAAACTAACAATTGTGTGTCTACGTTGAAGGACAGATATTTCGTGGTACTTAAACTGTATTAAATTTTTTTTACCTAAAAAATAAAATTAAGAAAATTAAAAATTCAAAAAATTGATGACGATTTTATTTTTAAGAAAATGTCCAAAACAGAACAATCCAAAACTGATTTATCTATAAGCAAATTGCTGGAAAAATACCAAGATGAAACACCAAAAAAAATCAAATTAATTGATGCCTACATGTTTTGCATTCTTTTAACAGGAGTAATCCAATTTGCTTACTGCTGTCTGGTTGGAACTTTCCCATTCAATGCATTTTTGTCTGGTTTTATCTCAACTGTTGCTAGTTTCGTCTTGGCTGGTATTTTTTAGTGATTTGTTTTTTGCTTGACTAATCTTTTATTCAAAGCTTCTTATAGAATTCAAATAAACAAACAAAACTCGGAGCTCTTTTCAAATATTAGCGCTGAGAGATCATTTGCCGATTTCATATTTGCCCATGTAATTTTGCACTTGGTAGTTGTCAACTTTATTGGTTAAATAAAAGTCAAAGAGAACAATCAATTATTATCTTTAAACTATTTATTTTTACTTTTAAACAATATTTAAAAATTAAGATTTTGTAATCGTTTAGTTCAGCAATAAAATTGTTTTCGTTTTGATATTTATTTTTTATCAAATTTGTATCTTTTAAACCTTGGATCAATTTTTTCGTATAAATATTTAGTCTTGACTGATTGTTTGATTGAAGAAAACTTCTCTGTGATTCTACCAAGTAATTGCTCGATTTATTCGGTATCAGATAAAATAGTGATGCTAAACTCTATTATATTAAAATATATTTTTTCAGATAAATTTGGAAAAAATTTTCACGTTTTAGGCCTTAAATTTTTTAATTGATGTTTTTTAAGACAGAAATAAAGATATTAATTTTTAAAAGGGGATTTGTTCCTCCTCTTGTCTACCATTTCTCAGCTCTTTCAGCAAAAATTCAGAATTTTCTTGAACACGTCTAAGTTGTTGTGAAATTAATACTTATTTATTTTTGGCCCGTGTATCCGATCTTCTCGTTAGATGTGTTGGAGCAGCTATTAATGCTCCATCCTAACTTAAACGCTCATGGTAAAGTTTGTTAACTAAACCAGTAAACACAAACAAGGAAACTTAGTTGTTTACAATTATTTTAAAAATTCTGACATTTTAATTAACACTGATAAAGATTCAGAAATAATAAATTTTTAATTGTTTTGTCTTTGTTTATGCGCTTTTCGATTTGGAAGTCCCATTATCGCCAGCTAAAACATCTTTCTCTTTAAAAATTTATTCAAATCAATTTAAATAAGTGTTGGATACTGTTAGTTACAGTCACTAGGCCGCCAAAAGTTTATTTTGGCCGTTTTGATGACCATGTTTGAAAATAAACCTTGAAAAATTTTAAAAAACTAAAATAATTTTGAATATGAAAATTTGATAAGTAATTATTATGATTTCATTTATTTAGAAAAAAATTCTAAAGAAGATAAATTTCAAAAATCTATTTTAATCAAAAGTACAAAATGGAAGTTTGAATTTTGCAGATATCGGAAAAATTAAGCAAAACAAATAATTTACACAAACGAATAAATCAATAAGATTTTTTCTTTTTCTTCATAAATTTATATCATTTTCAGAATTGAAGTAAATTAAAATTTTTTTTCATTAAATTGTCATTCTAGATTTAAAAAGGTTCATTTGAAGAGCCTTCATATTTAAAATGTATTCTAGGAATACTTTAATTTGAAACCAACTGCTAATGAAATAAATAAAAATAAATTTATTTGAAATATTTTTTTTTTAGTTTTAACATTTTAAAATTCAATTTAAATCAAAAATTTAATGTATAAAAAATAAAAATGGAAAATATAAAAATTTATTTTATTTTCTAAATAATTTAAATCCAATCTATATGTATTTTGAAATGAGAATTTTTATTGATGCAATTATTTTTTTTCACTTATTTAAGGGATTATATTTGAATCAACTGAAGTACATTATTAAATTGAATAACCAAACATCTCTGTCCAAGGATGAATGCAGCATAATGATAAAAAGTTTCTTCCAAGTAGTTTCTGAAGACATTAATATATTCAATAACAAAAAATATTCAATTTCATTAGAAATAAAGAATTTTAGATCATTTGAACAAATAAAATTAAATTGTATCGATAGCTCGGATACAAATTTTGCTCTAAGATTCGTTCCAATTACATATTTGAATCTTGACTCTTCATTAGTCTTCAATTTTGGTGAGAAAAAGCCTCAATCAATTAGCGATTTATCGCCACCATTGAATTTAGACTTTGTTTATCTCCAAGGTATTGAAGTGCAAACTAAAATTTTCCAAGATATTTTAGTTTTTTACAAATATTATGAAATAAGTCTATTTTATTCAAATTTTTTTATTTTTTATGACAAAATGCCTCTAAAAAAATGTTCTCTTTTAAAAAATTTGAAAAATTTTTTTAGTGGCATTTTGAGCTTAGACTGTACGTTTACGACCAAATATGAGATGAATACATGTCCATACATTTTTTCCGGATCTCAAATTGAAGTAATTCAATT
>VANL01001162.1:0-16661 GCA_006352455.1 Brachionus sp. 'Tiscar' | reverse complement strand
GATGTTCAATTGTTTGGCTATTATGAAGATGATGATGGACCACATTGGGATTTTTTGCAAATACTTGGCGACCGATTAGAAAATAATGGGTTTTATGAATTTTTAGTCGAAAAAAATTGGGCTGTTGATCAAAATAGAGCCAGAAGGTACCGTATGGGAGCTGTGGCTGTTAGCTTGCTATCTGGAGGAACTGAAGAACCAAAGTATATAAAATTTTTGTGCTATACTAAATTTGATTTTCTTTTCTTTGGCATTTATAGAAAAAATAATTGATATTAAAAATTTTTTAAGATTAATTTTTCTAAAAAATGATGAGAAAAAAGCCTTTAAAATTTTACTTTAAAATAATTTTTTATTCAAAATTTTTCTAAAATTTCATTTATCCACAGACGTATATGGAGTAAACTACAACCATTAGGGTGGTGGAGATACAATGAAATGGAAATCTATTGGGACAGACAAAAAATTTTATTAGGAAATAGCCGTGGTGGCAATTGGATGGAAGATCAATGTAGGTGGTGGCATGAGTATCAGAGATGGGACAAATTTTGGATGTATGATTTAGAACGATGTCCATGCACAATTCATTTTGCAGTATCAGACATTGGCCGGTGGGCACCTGATCCCGAATGCAATATGGATCGAAATCTAAACGATGTGTCAAATTGTGAATTGCACAGAGGCGCCGTCCATTGTGTTGTTAATATTAGGCCAGCGTAATAATTAATTTAAAATCTAATATTAATAAATTTTATCTTAAATTTAATTTAGAAAGAGCGGAGGTGGAAGCAGATGTTGTTATAATTTTCAAGGAAATTTAATGTATACTAATGATACTAGGTTTGGTTCTACTAGTGATAGATACCATATGTTTGGAATACCCCCATACAACACTTATGGAAGGGTTCCCGCATTATCACATTATCTGAATGATAGAGTACCATACTATTTATGCTGCGAATGGAGTGATTTGTGCGATTCGTATCTTTATGTTAGAGAAACTTCTGATTGCAAAGGATATCTCTATCCCAAGACAGGTAAATAAAAATAATGTATTAATTTTTTTTACTTATCTTTTACTTAAAGCTGCTATTTACGGCGATCCTCATGTTATGACGTTTGATGGAAAAGATTACACTTTTAATGCCAGAGGCGAATTCAGACTTTTGATAAGTACAAGATACAACTTTATTTTGCAGGGTCGTTTTGAGCGTCCCCCGAATGCTTCTTGTATTATTAAATTAAATTTTCTAATATACCCTGGGACTAATTAATTTTTAAACTTTTAGTTGCTATTGAAACATCAGGTGGACAAATAAATGCTACTCAAATGACAGCTATAGTCGCTCGTGAGGATTATAGCGACACTATAGAAGTGAGATCAAGAATTCATCCAAATCAGACTTGGAGGTTTAAATGCGATTTGTTTATTAATGGTCATCAATGGTACATCAACTATACGGAAGAAAAACTCCAGTTTTTTAGAAGTTTGATTAAAAAAAAAATATTCTAAAATATTTTATTTTTATTTTTTTTCTAAGATGTATCGATATTTAGTCCATATAATGATCAACACATGTCCAATTTAACAATCATGTTTAATACAACAGGTGCTGGTATTCAAGTATCCTGTGCGTATGGAATGATCCATCTAAAATTTTCGGCTCCACCGATCATGTTTGTAATGAAATTAGAGGAAAAAAATTTCTTTTTTTTTCTATCTTAAATTTTAAGTATGAAACAGAAGGTTTATTAGGTTATTGGAACAATGACACCACTGATGAATTTCGGACACCAGATGGTGTCATTTTATCAATAGACAGCTCACCTATGATAATTAACAAAGAATTTGGAATGAAGTGGCGAATTGAACACGCTGCTGATTCACTGTTTACTTATAGCGGCTCATTGGCTTTTGATAAATACCATGATCAGAAAGAGAATATTCATACTTGGATGCAATTTGTGCCGTGGTATACTTGGGATGAGCCGAATTTTCAATTTCCAACCGCGCTACCATTCAGTGAAAGCGAAATGTATGCTGTTTGCGATGGAGATGAACAATGCTTATATGACACAAAAGCGATGGGGTCATTGGAAATTGGAGAAAATACCAGAAATGCACATCGGTATTACAAATTTTTGCATGAAGTTTTAAAGCCAGGTAAGACACTTTGATAATTGTTTAATTTTTGAATTTTTATTTTTAAAATACTTAATAGTTAATTCTTGCGGCATAATTCCGATTAAAGGCGGAATTAGAAAAACAAATACTGGCAATTATTTAGCCGGGTCTAGAATGACAGTCTCATGTGAAAGACCATATACATTTCGTGGATTTTCAGAATTTATTTGTCATTGGAATGGTACTTGGCTTCCAGCAAATAATGTTCCTTTGCATGAATTCAACGAATGGCCTAGATGTGAACGTAAGTTTTTTAAAAAATAAGAGTTTAAATTTTTTTTAATTTAAATTCAAAATAAGAGATGAAAATTTTATATTTATTAAAAATTAAATAAGATTTTTTTGTATTTGATGCCGTAAATCTAAGACAAATTTCAAGTTTATTTCTGGTTTAGTCTAACGTGGCAAAAAACAAATAGAATTAAATTCACATTTAAAATTTGAGAATTTATTCTCAAAAAAATATTTTAGCTTATTGAAATTAATTATATTATTTTTAAGATGTTCATATTACTGGATTAATTTGGTCATCTGTTGCTGTTTCTTCTTTAATTGTTCTATTGTTTCTACTCGCATTAGGATATCGATTTATTTTTCAAAGAGAACAAAAAATGGATGATTATGTGCCTGATGAAGAAAAGTTTTTTTTTTTAAATTTAAAAAAGAATTTTTTTAAATATATTTAAAAGAAAATTGAATCCGGATTTTCCAGTTGTGAAAGATGACGAAGACGAGGATGAAGATCCATTCATAAACCACGGACTTTATTTGTAAATTTATTTTAATGCTTGATTAATTATTTGATTTTTGAAAATAAAGTGATGGAAATAATGATCAAATGGAAGAAAAACATCCAAAAAACGATAACTTTTCATTTAAACGGTATTTGAATTTTTTAGATAAAATATTAATAATTTTTTAAATTAAAGAAACTCTGGCCAACAAATTGATACTCAATTTCGTAGAAAAATTTCAGATCCTATTGAAGTTTAAAGTTTTTAATTTACTGTATATATGATTGAAATGATTCAGATATTTTTATGTTTAAAATTTATATTAATAGAAAAAATATAAAAAGATTAAATAAAATCTTTGATCAAATATAATAATAATCTTTTTTTAACTGTTATATTACATATTCTGATGAAATGAACCCCCAAAAATGCTAGGAATTAAATCTGAATTGATATTTGGGTTGAGCAACAACCCAAAAATCGTGATTAATATCAAGGACGGTATTTTTAATTTCAAAAACTAAATGAAAGAAAATTTTTCCTTTTTTGATAAATAATAATTTACTTAAATAAAATATAATTAAAAAAATACTGCAAAAAACTTTGCTTCATCTTTTTTTTACCTAAAATAATTTTTATGATCTAAATAAAAGACAAAAAATAAAACATCAACAAGATTTTAATTTTTTTTTGATATGGTTTAACTAAAAATAATAAAGTTTTTATATTAGGTAAAAAAACTGTAGTTCTGGAAAAAATAGTTAAAATTTAGTATTTTTTTAAAAATCTTGTTGTCTTTTTCCAAAGGTTGACCACGAGGGTCATTACGACGGCCAAAATTAACATTTGTTAATTAGTCTCTATTGAGCCCAAAACTAATCTTATAAAAAAAATCTAAATCATTATAATTTTAAATAAAAGCATCCGACATTTGGTTAATTTATAAAATCTTACCTATATTATAATTTCATTAAAATTAAACGCGCTGGAACTCAAAAAAAGAGTTTACTTTTATTTTTTTAATTTTTAATTTTTCTTCAGAATAATAATATTTTGTAGGCTAACATTTTTATATTATAATGTTTAATCATGTTATCAATTAAAATAAAAATTTTTAATTAAATATTGAAGCTTTGACACTGGTTGCTTTTATTCCATATGTTGGAGTATCAAATATTTTCTTTCCCCAATCAGACAAAACGCCTTGTGTCCAGGTAGTTTCAAATTGTTGATCTCCAAGAACCATGTTTAACGCTGCTAAGCTTTGATTACAATCCCATCCATTACCTAAAAATTAAAAATAATAAAGAATATTTTCGTTTTTTTATTTTTTAACCTGCCCAAGACCATCCTAAATAGCCAATTTCTCTTTCTTTGCACACTCTGTAATGCTAATCATTAGAATGGAAATTTCCGCAGAAAAAATTAAAACAAATTACTTCATTAAATCTAAATAGTCAATATCAGCCCATGAGCAACTCGGATGCTCAGGATGTTTATCTGCAAATTCGCCAATGACCACCGGTAAACCAATATCGTTTATTTTTGTCAAATGAACTCTAAATTTATAATCTCCATCTAAATGAATTAAAAATTAAAGTTATTCTAATATATTAAATATTTACTATTAGTTTTCCATTGGACATATGTATGCACTGAAAAAAGAATATTTCCATTACCATTATTTACTTTATCATGAAACATCAAATCTGGTCCATATTGAATAACAGCTTTTTGTTTGAAAAAAATAAAAAAAAAATTAAATCCATTTAATATTTACCATTTGGATCCTGAGCATAAGCTGGAGCATCGACTACAATTAAGCCTTGCCATCCAGCACTTCTAAGAATATTTATTGCAGTGAGATAAGCATTTTTCCAAGCTTTTAAATAAAAAAAATTATATTTTTTTTTTAAATTTAAAATCAGTACTAGCGCCTGACGTTCCCCATTCACTCTTAAAAATCAATTATTTAACATATTTAATAAAAAATCAACTGATAAGTTTTACCCATTCATTAGCAATATTGATCATAACATATCGCTTGTGTTTTTGAAACAAAGACAAATTATCCACAAACCACAAAGCACATTTTTTCAAATCATTTGGATCATTACTGCCAGTTGCATCATGCAATTCAATCATAGACACTAAGTCCAAATTTTTAGCTGTAATAATTATATTTTCTAAATGGTTCAAGCTTAAATCATTATTTGAGTGCTTCATTCTCCATTGTACCCTAACAGTATTTGCTTTGTACTCAGCTATTTTATTCAAACTTTTAAGAGCATATGATCTTGACCAATTGTCCCAATCAGCATGAGCACTGTTGACTCCCCTAATCAAGAATGGTTTTTGATTAGCATCAAAAATTTTTGTTCCGCTAATGCAGAATGTGCCATGTGAACAGGCGTTGCTAGTTTGACCACCTGTAGTAACAGGAGCCCTGGTAGTTGTCGCTGTCGTTGTACTTTGGCCTGATGGCTTTTGGCATTGAGAATACCAAAGGTCGATGTAAACGCATACTAGACCCGAATCGCAAACAGTGCTGCCTGTGTGACTTAAACCACCGCATTGGCCATATTCTCCGACCTGGGCATTTATCAAATTAACAAAGCACAATGCTATAAAATATTTAAACATTTTTGTTTTTGAAAATTTTTTTTTCAAAATAAAATTAATTTAAATTTATATGAAATGAAATGTTTTTTAACCAAGTTCAAAGCAGATTTCCATTTCTCAGTTTTAAATTCAACCATATAAGCGTTTATTATGATTTCTAACTTATCGATCAAATACTAGTTTAAATTTTATCTCGAACTTTATTTGTATTTTAAACTAAGTTATGTATTTTATGTAAAATTTTATCATTAAACCACACCTAGAATTATTGACAGAAAATTCGTGCATTTTTAAATAAATGTTATTATTTTTTTATTGAGCTGAAAAAAAAAAACTAGAAATAAAATCAAGATAATTTATAAAAATTATTATTTTATAGAATTGAAAAAAATTCACTATCAATTAGTGTAAAATAGAACAATAAATCACCAATTATTGGAAACAAATGATCAATATAATTATTTTTTCATTGAAGCATATATGACGCTTCTTATAAATAAAATTTATCTAACTATTGATCATTCAAACAAAAAAAAATGAGTTTTCAATCAACTGGATTCAAAATTCCAAACTCGCTACCATATTCATTGTCCTCATCTGGTTATGTTCCATCGCGTTTTCTCAACTCACCACCTGGAACCTACACAGCCAAATATCAAGGGTTAGCTCTTGGACCAAATACAATCTTGCACAAATCAGAGCTTAACCTTTTTTATGAAGTAACTATTGAACAAGATTAAATTTAACTATTTGTTTTAAATTTTTTAAAATAAAATTCTAAAATTAATTTGTTTTGTATTTATTCTTTCTAAGTTTATTTTAGTTATTTCTAGGTATATCTTAGTTTGAATATAAACTAAATATTTTAGAAATTTTGTAAATGCTGTTGGAAATTCATGTATAAATTTATCAAGCTTGATTGACTCGAGTCGATTGCACATATAAATAACCAACGATAAATTCTAATTAACAAAATATAAAATCCAACACCATCAAAAAAAGCTATCATGTATATACCAAGACCATTGGCACATACTTTTCCGAATCCATTTATTGGTTATGGTATATTTTTTTCAAATTATGGAGGCGCATATCCCGGATCAGTTTCTGGACGCTTTCCTGGTTCTTTCTAAAAGAACTGAAACTTATCAACTATGATTAAAAATCATCCAGTAATGTTTTATCAAAAATTGGCTCAATTTTTTCTTTAAAATAAAATTATAAAAAAATATTCAATTTCTATGTTTAAATAAATGATCAATTTTTTTAAATTTTGATTATCATTAAAAAATGCAATCTTTCAATCAAAATAGTTGATAAATTTTCACTGCTTGATTGAATATTAAATGCATATGTTAAAAAATAAAATTTTCAAATAATCAGAATTACGAAAAGAGGATTTGTGCATTTAAAATACAATTGAACAAAAATTTATCAAAAAAAAATCTGAAACAAAGTGCAACATACTTTGTTGCACCTTTTTTACCTTAAACTATTCTTGACTTTGTTTTTACTGCAATTTGTATCTGTGTTTTATTTTAATTGCATCAATATCCAAAATTTTTGGCGTTCACTTCGTTGTTTCTGATAATGAATACTAATAAAATGAAATTCTTAAGATAATTCCTATTCTTCATTTTATAAAAAATATAGAATTTAGTTAAAATTTTTTTTAGTATTAAAAATAAATAAAAATTTAATTAAATTAAACTAATTTTATTTAAATTTATGATGAAAAAAAAAATTGAAAAAATTGTCATTAATCGTATAAAAATTCATCGAAGAAAAAAATAATTTTGTAATTCTTTTTTTATATACAAAATTAAAATGTCATAATTTAAGCTTAATATGTAAGCTTATCAGTACTCCTGAGATTGGAATGAATACAATCATTTAAAAAATCTCTAAATTAAACCATAGAAAAAGACAATTAAACCAAAACAAATAGTAAAAAAATTTGTATTAAATCTAAACGCGCTATTCAAATTATTAAGTCCATAATTGGGCAATTGCTTGTTTAGCAATGGCTCTTCTATTACATAAGCGCTTGAGTATGTGCCAGAAAAATCATTTAAAATTTTAGCTTTTGAATTATCAGTCCATTTGGACACAAGACCATTTTGGTCTTTAGTCAATGTTAAATCTTGGCCCAACAAATTTCTACATATCAAATCTTGATACTGTGAATTACTAGTTTGAATCAAATCGCTTTGTAAATTTTGGTCCATACAAATGTGTCTGTATAGCAAATTTTTCTTTTTATCAGCATCATTCGAACTAAATACTTCTTGATAGCGAGCCAACGCTTCATTAGTCGGAATAAAAAGTGTGTATTTTTTTTCCGGCTGTTTGAGATCATTGAATATTCCTGTGCTTCTCAAAGCATCAACAAATTGATTAAATGCGGGCTGGTTGGGCATATTCTGAGATGAATACCTTTCAAGCAAAACAGTTATATCCAAAACAGTAGCAGTGGTCAGAGCTCTATCAACTATGTGCACAACTCCATTGCTAACCCTACTATTGCCATTTACAATTCTCGCTCTGATTGCTTCATTTTCTCTCAAATGCAGTGTCACCTGATTAATAGATCCTGTTGAGTCTTGAACAACTTTAGCTGTAAGCATAAAATTTGGATTCAATGTAGAATAGCTTTGAGAATTTTGAAATATCGAATCATCATGGTCTGTGTAAAAAACTCTATTCGCGTTATTGTCAACAATTATGTGATTAGACAACAATTCTTCAATAGCAGTCATGTTATTCATCAATTGATCTTTAATACCGATTAGAGCAGCATCATTCGGAGCCAAAATAGTCATGTACTTGAAATTAGGATCATTATTAAATTGACTTTGCTGCATTTGATTTGAAGCCTGATTTTGAAACATATTAAATGAGTTATTAATTCCAGAATTGTTCGGCCCTATTTGACGCTTGCCCATATTTCCCATATTTAAATTTTGACTTGGCGTTTGATCAAGCATTTGTCTATATGTTTGACTTCGATCAACCAGTGATCTGAATGTACTCAATTCTTGAATGTTAGATATTTCCTGATAGGCATTACGGCCGGGTATTCCAAGAACAGTATCAACCAAATGTATAACTCCACTTGCACAGTAGATATTTCTATAATTAGGCAAAATTCTTCCCTTGACATGTCCAATGCTGACCTCAATTACATCTTGACCATTGCTTCTATAATGTTTGGTCACAACGGGCAAACCAGTATCACTCATAACCGTAGGGTTGTGATTATCAAGATAATAATCAAACAAAATTTGATTAGACACTCTATGTGCCTTAAACAATTGATCAAACAAAAATGTATCATTGTTCAGCTTTTCTTTATCATTAAACTTGGACATCGCTGAATCAATGGGCAAAAAATATGTATTTTGACCATAGGCATTTAGGACATTTTTTAAATTTTCATTGCCCATTCGGAAAGATTGGGCAGCACGGGCGATCCAATAGTTCAAATTTTGGGCCAAACCAGGCACATCATTGTCATTCAAAAGAACAAGAAGACTTTTATCGTAAAATCTTGGATAATCATTAATTAAATAAACTATACCATTGCTTAATTCAAACATGTCGAGTACCATGGCATTGTTAAGTAAAAACACTTCATCATATGGCAGTTTGCTAGATATGGGTGAATTAGAGCCTGTTTGACCGCTAACAGAATTTGCATACATGTCATATGCCGACGAATCATTTGTCTGCATCGAGTTCATGTTACTTTGAGCCAGTTGAGGAGCATATGTAGTGGCCAAAGGATATACAGCTTGACGTTTTTGTACCATTTGATTATTTTGTGTGCTGACTAGATCTCTGTTGAACAGATAAAAATTTTTAACTGTTCTCAAAGTCAACCTTGGCTTGTAGCCATAGGTTTTTGTTATTTTCTGATTATTGAGCTCTCTCAATCTGTCCAAGTTAAGACGTTCAAGAATAACTAAATTCTCTAGGTCATTTTTGATCATAGACATATCATTAGGTACTTGGTTTAGAGCTTCATTGATGGGCACAAACACAGTAAGATCATTTACTCCTGCTCGTCCAGATATCTGATTTGTTGAGGACAATACATTGGCCAAGCTTTGCACAGTCAATTGAGAGACTCGGTCAACAAGCTCTCCAAAGCGAGTTGTTCTTGGATTAGACTTAATAAATTGATATATTGTTTTGTCAGCCAAGCTATTTGCTGGCTGCTGATTAAATTGCTGCTGGTTTTGTTGCTGATTAAATTGTTGTTGATTTTGTTGATTGAATCCTGGATTAAATTGTTGATAAGAAACTTGGACTAGAGCTAGTATAATACTAACCAAGAGCATTTTGGGCCGAAGACTTACTAATCTCATTATAAAATTCTAAAAAAAAATATATTTTTTTACAATAAAAAAAAGAGTTTAATTTCAAATGCGTGCTTTGAAGAATAAAAAAGAGTAACAAAATTTTATTATATTGGAAATAATTTAGTCTTTTTGGACACCTGCTTAAATTTAAAACCGTTTTCAAATTTTTTTAAGTGTCAAAATTGTTTATCATAGTTAATCTCTCGGCTTAGTAATCTTTTCTAAACATTTAGTTTGATTATAACAAAATGCTGGTCTTGTCACGATACAGTATTTCCTATTTACATTTCCGTGACGGTTTAATATTAAAAACATAATTGAATATACTGTCAAAAAAAATTTCAAGTTAAGAGCAAATAAGTTCATAAAAGCTCGAATGTATATTTAATGGCGATTCATGCTATAAATGAATAAATTAGAATATTTAATTAGATCAAATAACCAATTGGACGAATGTCCAGCCCTAAATGTCAAACTATATCACAACATCATGTACTGTTTACCCGGAAGGGGTATGTACAAAAAAATTTTGAATTAGTCGTTTTATTGATTATTCAACCCCGGGCAACTTTGAGTAAAAATTTATGGTGTTTTAAGAATGTCAAGAGTATTCGCTGACAAAATAAAATTAATTTAATAGCTTTATTTTGCTTTTTATTTTTTTATTTTTTGATTCCATAAATAATTAGAACTTTAGAAAATTAATTTTAAAAATTTTAATTGAACACTATAAACTAGCCTTTTTTTTCTAATAAGTTCTAAATTCTTGAAAAAAAATCTTTGCATCCAATATTCTTCTTAATCAATACTCATAATTTTTTTATTAAATTTAAATTAAATATAATCAAATATAGATAAAAGCTAATTTGAATAACATCATAACTAATTGATAAATTTTTTTGAAAAAAATCTCTAAATTGTTAACAAATTTATTAGGGAAAAGAATGAAAAATTTTGAAAAAAAAAATACTAACGATAAATTAACTAATTGTGTCTATTATTTTTACTAGTTTTAGTATGAAATATAATTAATAGAAACTTTGGAAGATTTTTATAAGCTAAACATATTTGACATAAATATGAAAACTGGAGAACTAAAAAAGGATCTAAAGTTACAGTTCAATACTAAAGATGAGCTAACCGATTAAATCAATTTATGTCTTTTTAACACAAATGAAAAAAATTTCTCGTTTTGGAGCTAACTAAATCATTCGAAGCAGAATGATATTATTTAATTATTTTTACTTTACTTTTTTATATTATACTTTTTCTTTTGGAGGTTAATTTTCATCAAATAAATAAATAATTAAGCATTTCAGGATCGATCTCAACTTCTATTGTGAATTAAGCCCACTATAACTAGCCTTCATGTGTTTTAAAACGTGCTCGTGCGAGCTCGTTTAGGGTAGTTATGAATTGTCAGCTTCTTGAAGAAACTTTCTGCGAAGATGCATTAAGCAATGTGTTAAACACATTTATCAGAGATTACTTGATGATTTTTGGGTATGCAACAAATTCCATTAGAAATTACACATCTTAAAAATTTTTATTCAAATTTAGATTAAAATTTTAATTTCTTTATTATTATTTTACAATAATAAAGTTAATTTGAATAAAAGAGAAATTCTCTTCTATTTGTGGTAACCTTTAACACTTTAAGTTAAAGTATTTTCTCAAATAAAAATCATCACAATTATAAGAGCGTTGCTTGTATTTGAGTTTTTTTTCTACAAAATAGTTTCAAATTTATAAGAAAATACATGAATTATTAATCACATGTTTAAAATAAAAATAGTAAAAAAATTTGTTACTTAAGTGAAAAATATTGCCAGCTTTTGGCGATAAGTGTTTTTTAGATTACTTGAACTATTAGAAAAAGTTTTAGGATTAAAAAATTTAAATCAATATTTTACTTAAAAGAAAAAAAATAAAATATTGATGATAATTTTTAGTTCACTATCATTGAATATAACTTTGAATAAGTTTAAGCCAATTATTTAGACTCAATAGTCTCGAACCGTAACAAAAAATCTCTAACTCTTGCTAAACTAAATTTAGATCAAGATTTTTTCTTTAACAATTTAATGCCATTTTTAATAAAATATTTGTAGATTTGGTTATAAACTTGACAATATATAAAAAAGATTATCCTAAAAGGCATTATTCTAATGCGAAATTAAATAAACAATTAATTCTCGAGTGGGTCACTATCTAAAAACATCAAGCTGTGAACAAATTGATTTAACAGTTTTCTCATGCAATAGAATTGATTAGAAATGAGAAGATCAATGCAAAGCCATTCAAACTAGCAATCTAATCTCTTAAGAAATCGAATCCAATCGATTTTGAAATGAAATGATTTTTTTTAGATTGAACGCGATATCTTTAAGTATGGATTACATGCTGTTTTAATTATATACTAAGCGAAAATTGGAAAATTAATTGAAATTTTAATCTAGCCTAAACATAAATGGACTAACGGCGCTGTAAAACTATCTTAAGAAAACTTGTCATGAGTGTAATTTTAAACCCGATTCGATTCAGTAATCAATCAAATAGAATATTGTCGAGCGCCAACTTTGATTTATGTTTATCAAGTTTGACCAACTGTTTAATAAAAATGAACTCATCCGTAAAATCATAGCTTCTTCATTTTGAACAAATATCCTCAGGAGGTTCTATTCGTGTTTGTGTTGCTCTTTATTTAAACTTTGTTTGTATAAAATGAAATGACTAAATCTATCCTTAAGGAATTACATTTTAGATGATTTTAATATTTTTTAAATTGTTAATTGGAGGCTTCAGCTTTTATTAACCTCCTGGGCTCTCAGATTCAAATATGCCTTTGATTAAATCAATGACAGATGCCAAACATTGCTGAAAATAAAATTTATTCGTGTTGGTTTAACAAATGAATATTCCAAATAGATAATTAATTAGATGAATTAAAATTAGCTTATATATCAAAAACATTTATTTAAATGAATTTAATTTTAATTTTAATAAAATTGACATTCTTTTAATTAAAACAAATTTATTTACTTGACAAATGTATAACTTGAAAAATAATGAATAAACTTAAATATGTTAAATTAAAATTCCAAAATCAGCTTAAACTTTTTTAGGCCTGAAATTAGATTACATTTTTGTTGGCTCTAGTCAAATATTGTAAGTTTTCAGATCCAAGTCAAATGCTCTTAATTTTAATTTTGCCTGAAACCCACTAAATAACCAAACAGGTCATTGAATTTCATATATTTACCAACTAATTTACGAGGGGATTCATCAGATAAATCTATTGCTCGTTTACCTCAAACGGTATTTTAATTTTTTCGAGAAAGGTCAAACAAAAAAAATGCTTATTAATATTAGTAATCTGAAAAAGTAAGCAGACATGATTTTTTAAGTTGACCCAAATTTAAAAATTAATTAAAATAAACTATTTTCAAAGTAATTTGCTAATTTAAACAATAAAATTTTTTTTTTCGCCGAGAACATGTTAGTTCAAAGTGAGTTTGAAAAATTTAAAGAAATAAAAAAAATTCCACAAAATTTAGTAATAGACTGAGAATAAATAGCCTTAGTTGGTAAATAAAAATATTTGAATAACTAAATTTATCTGGTATAGTTTCAGACTAGTGTTTTAACGCCTTTAGTAGATTTAAAAAATAAAATACACAAACATTATAAAATTGAATCCAACTAAAAATGCGGTCAATCCTAGATTACTCTTTACTATGAACAAATATTTTTTTATATTCTTTAATTAGAAATATTATTTCCTCTTTAATCAGATAATAAATAAAAAACATTAAGTCAAGATTTGTTTAACATTTTATTTATTAAATACGAAAATTTGCTAGTTCTATTCATTAAAAAAATTCATTCAATTTTGAATAAACATGTCTCGACTTTATTTGTCAATTAGATTAATTCTATTTAAACAATTTTTTTTTCAATTTTAAATAAACAAATAAAAATTTTTAAATCATATATTAGCTTTTATCATTATTAATTGAATGATCAAATTTTATTTTAAAAATTCTGCTTTAAATTTGAAGTTAAATTTTTTTGTATAAAGAAGTATTTAGTTAATTTATTTTAAATGAGAAAATTATCCTAGCTGTTAGTTTTTAATTCGGTGCTAAAATCAAGATATCCATCTTTAGATAACCATCAAGTAAGAAAATTCAATAGTCATATGTCATGTAAAACATGTTTTTTCTTGTTTGTGACAGAATGAAAAAAATTGGATAAATTCTTTTATTTGAGTCACTTTTTTAGAGTAAAATATTTTCGAATAGAAGAAACACTTTGATGACCGAACTTCCTTTTATTTGATGAAATACCATACATGTTTTATGAAACATATGACCACTGAATTTTCTTTTAAACGAGATAAATTTTGAAAAAGAAACTCAAATAAAGAGAAATTTTTGACTCGAATAGAAGCAACTATGCTTGAAAATAGAGATTTTAGTAAATGTGAAACTAGTGTCATATTTTTTTTAATTTTTGAAAAACTAAAAACATATAAATAATAAATATAAATTCTGGCATTTATTCAAATTAAGCCAGTGCTTGAATATTTACAGTGGTTATATCAAAAGTTAAAATACATCTTCATCATTTACAGTTGTTCTTGATTAAGTCAAATGTTCCGTCCCCAAAATAAGTTCAGAACAGGGACGCATTCTTTAATAAACCATTAGCAAGAACCACTGTAAATGATGCAGATTTATGTATTTTAACTTTAAAAAAAAGTAAAAGAAAAGATATGAATTATGGAATTAAAATCAAACAAAAAATAAAAATTTAAAGAATTTAAAGCACAAAATAATTGTTTTTACGCATATAATAGACGGGAAAATAAAAAAGCGACTTTTTTGAATATTCTTTATTTGTCATCAATCCAAAAACATAAAACCAAAAAAAATTACGTGAAAAAAAATCTTAAAAAAAATACAGTATCCTTAAATTTAAAGCTGGTAATACAACCTCTTTTTTTTTAAATTAAACACTTTGATATTCATTTTAAATCGCCTTAATTTTCTTTTCATCAATCAAGAGTTTTTGAAATAAAGAATAGTAGTAAAAGCAATCTTTTTCTAAATCATAAAATTTTATTTGACATTTTCAATTTTTATCGAAATAAGAAAAATATCACAGAAAAACAAAATTATTTAGGTATTTATGAGTGTGAGACTTTGATTTTTGGAATTCTAACATAAAAAAAATTCAATATTAGAACAAAAAAATTGAAACTAGATTTTTTTTTAAAAACTATAAATCAGCCGCAAAATTAAAGGATTCAATTCTTATTAAGAGTTTAAATATCTCAATTTGAAATAATAAATTTTTAACATTAGTTTAAATTTAATAAATTATTAATTAAATACATTTTAAAAAATCTTAAACTTTTCAAACCAAATAAAAAAACAAAAATTTAACATTTTTTAAAGTATTTTATTACCAAAAAAATGTCTATCTTCCAAATTAAAAAGCAATTAAAAATAAGTTTGTACCTAAATTTTTCCGAAGCAAAAATATTTTGAATTCGAACAAAAAATATGAAATTACTTGCATTGAAAATTTATATTTAAAAATATAGTATATCACAAAATAGAAAATAATTATATGCTTATATATTCTTAATTAAAATTTATTCATCATTTTGAATTTCATAAAATAATAAACTGAAAATATAATCTAGGGTCTAATGAACAACGGTTTTGCCCAACAACCACGGACTCTGTACTTATTATGCATCGAGTATTTCTGCAAAAATATCAATCAATTTTGCTTATCGTCTCAATCGGATTCTGATAAATATTCAAAAAAAAATCTAATTTATAAATTCAAAGACACTTCTATTCGTTTTAACCACACAATATCGGAAGATTTACTTAAATATCTTTCCGACAGCGACAAGTTGACCAATTCAACCCTCTCTTTATTCAATAATAAGCAAACAAATTTAAGAAAATGCCACATAAAAAATGCTCTATTAACAAAAGAGGCTCTGAAAACAGTCCTTAAAAACCATAAAATTAGTGAACTGTGGATAAATAATTTGCTATGTGACAGCCAAAATTCCGCAATCACAATAAGCGACATAGTCGACTCTTTAAACGACTGGTCGTTATTGAATATACATTATTTAGACGTCTCCCGAAACAAATCAATTTTTAACTCAATATTAGTCAATTTAAGAAATTTATCAAATCTTACAAAACTAAATGTTAGCTTTAGTAGCTTTAATAATCTTTATTTGGACATAGTTTGCCAAGATTTGTGCAATTTGGAGTATTTAGACATGTCAGCAACCAAAGTTAGCGACATAAAACCACTAATTTATTTAAAAGACACACTTAAGCATTTGTATATGTATAATATGAGGGCTTCTTTAGAAAATGAAATAATTGAAGTAGTTATTAAATTAAAACAACTTCATACACTGGATCTTTCATGTGATGTATCAACCAAAATATTTTCTGATATGACTATGTCGCTGTTTGATGTTAACGAGCTACTGAATGCGCTCGAAATTAATATTTTACCAAAATTAAAGTATTTGGATATTTCAGGAAAACTCAAAATTAAACAAGAGTCTTTAATGTAAGTTTTTAAAAAAAAAAAAAAAAAAAAAAAAAAAAAGGCGTTTTGAAATAAAAATTAAAAAAATTTTTTTTTTTTTTTTATGAATTACTGTTATTATGGTTTTAAAATTTTTTGTTAAAACGAGAAAAGCCGGAC